>JADRCC010162850.1:0-10623 GCA_019843855.1 Hylomyscus alleni
TATATATATATATATATATATGTGTGTGTGTGTGTATGTATATATATAATATCTCCAAAGAAGTCATGAAGTTTTTCCGTGAGTCATTGGCTTACTTTTTAAAATATACATTTAAATGAATCACTAATGTATTCAAACATTTTTGTCTCAATTTTTGATAATTAACCATAAAAAGACATTATAGAAATTAATATTTTAAATATTTATTTTCAATTTGCTAGCAAAAATAAAGAGAAAACTCCAACTTCCTTCAGGTTTTGTCCCCAACCCATTTCTTTCCAAGCCTACAGAACTTGCTGAACAATAGGAGGTTTGGCACTATTTGGAACATATGTATGTATCTTTGATTTTTACATGTTGTTCTAATTGATGTCAAGAGAAGTTTTTATATTGGCAGCTGAAGGCAATCCATGGTGTTTAGTCTTAAGCACATTGCAAGTTGCCTTTAGTAATGATCATATTTTATATATTTCACAGTGTTTATTACATATTATTTAAATGTTCAAACCCATAGAAAACATGATTATTTCTTGTCTAAAGTAAGTAGGTTTCAATTGGAATACACATTAATTTACATTAATAAAATAGTTAGGGCTACTGGAAAAATATCAATTTATAAAGCTTTACATCTTTTTTTTTTTTCAGAAATATAAATAAGCACCTGAATTAAGTTTAGAAGCTTTATACAAGCTAAAAGTAAAACTGGAAAAAAATCTGCATTTTAAATCGTGTGAAGTGTCTCTGTAGTTTTACTCATCCTCTATAGAGCATTGACAAAAATATGAAATTGATTTGGTTGAAGGGTGTTAAAGAGCCGACAGCCAAATGTCACAAACAATGAATGGCTGCACTGTTGAGAAAATCAATAGGGAGGTTAAGCTGGTCTTGTGAAAGACTTGGCAGACTGCTCTGTTCCAGGAAGATATCTGTCTTCTGGCCTTGGTTGCATGATCAAAAGGAAAACTTGATAGGTTTAATGAAGGGAGATACTGTAAAACTGACAACAGAAATATAGACACTGTGGTAAACTGTAGTGCACATCAGTGAGTGGAGCTATTAGATCCATCTTTCAGCCTGAAAAAATATTTATGGGTAAAGATGTCAAAAATATTAACATTCTTTTACTTCTTCATTGATTGCTCTATCATCTGATAAATATGCCAGAAGTAAATAAAGGTTTGCATTTAGCTAAATATATAATAAGATGTTAACTGTGCAGGACACAATAATTACCCTTTTAATTAGTAAACTCATTTTCTAGATCTATTCATTATAACATTTAAAATCTAAATCAAAATTGTATCATCACTCAAAGTATATTGAAAGTATTATGAAAGACCAGGAGCCTAGGTAAAAAATGTCAGCCATTGACTTGTCAGGGAAAACAGAGCCTATCCCTGCAAATCCAGGTGGGATTTATGATTCATTAGTCTGCCCCCCAGGCCATTAGCAGATATTTTATAGGAGTACCTTCTTTTACAATTTTATTGATAAACAGTATGTTGCCCTAAAAAATACTTCACTGTGATCATTTTGATCATAGCTATATATTATGAAGTGTGACGTTTTAATACATAGCAAATTAGACTAAGATCATTTATAGGTTATGTTTCTTTGCAGTTTTCTGTACTTCACTCCTTTTCTGCTGTATGGCAGTGTTCTGTCTGTTGTTTATATAAATCTCTATTTCTTATTGCCTGTTCTTATTTGATGAAAGTGGTTACTTCTTGGGTGTTTGTGTATATGTCAGTGTGTTTGATGCTGATAGAAGTGGTGCAATTAAAGGCATTTGTTTCTAGTTTAGAGATCTAAAAAACCATTTTAATGCTTTTTCAAAATTGGCAACCCCATTTCATTTTTACTATCCATCATTAGATGTGACATGCTCTTTGTGTGTCTCTGGATGTGTTTAGGAAAAAGGAATCAGTTTAAAATCCCTAAATGTGATAATCAGTTTAGAGAAGATGATAACCTGTTTAAAAACAAATAATAAAGAGGGAAGAAGAGAGAAAAGAGAAGCTGTCTGGCAGATTTTCCACACTGGACGCTGTAATAAAAGCCCCCTACTCTGCTGGGGTGGCGTTTGCAGGGCCGCTGCCATATGTTGCTCTGCTTTTCGCGGGGATTATGCCATCATTATTGCTGATAAAAGCTGTTTACTGCCTTGGCAAAGGAATGATGCTTGGAGCAGTTCTGGAAACCGCCATTCAGTTTACAAAAAAGTTCATTTAGTGCCAGATGCTAGAATCCTAGGTCTTTGTTATCTTTTCCCATGATTAGATCCATCCATTGTCTATTTCTCTTTTTCCTTTTCTAATCGAACTTGCCTCTTACTACCTGTTTTTATTTGGGCAGTTACTATGGGAAGTTAGCTAAACGATTGCATTTTCCATGTTAACTGATCAGTACTAAAGATGGGTCATTTGGCTTTCAGAACTGCTGACCAGATTTGAAATAAGCACTGCAGAGTGGAGTGAAATCCCAGGCTCTGTGCACCGAGTATGTGCTCTTTTACTACCATTGAATGTCCAAGAGAGTTTTGCACAGTTAGGGTGAGCTGTTGGCTAATGTGCTGTCTCTGGAAGCACTGGTCAGCTTATCATTGTTTGAATTAAAAAAATGAACCAAACATTTATTTTTTTCAGCAAATGTTAAATTCACTGTTATAATCTTTTCTGGGACTATCTTCTTTCCAGTTATTTTCCCAGAGATTTTGCTCTGTTTTTAACACAGTACTTGGTAAGTGACTACATGATTGGACTGAATTGCCAGAGGAACTTGTAAATGCAAATAATAACAAAATGTTTGTGTTAATTAGCAAATAATACCTCATAGGCCATTGGTGCATACTTAATACTGCGACTGGTATAAAATAAGATTTCTCTTGTTTTTGGTGGGTCTTTGGATCAACACTTCATTAAAATATACTTATATTTTCCAGCCTAAATTCCTGCCTGTCATTTTCTCTGCATTTACTGGGCTTTCTTGGGGTGGTGGTGGTGGAGAGGGGTCAGTTTGTTTGTGCATAGTGTATGATGTAAAGGGATACCCAGAAGTCATGCCTTCTGCCATGTTTGATTTCTGCTCCAACTGTTTTCCTCATACCTAAGAACCTCAGTCTTACTCTTGCCTTGAATTGATAATTATTTTAACTGAAAAAATTAGCTTTTACAAATAATGTTGAGAAGTTAAGGCTTCAGTGGTCACTTCTAGGTGTTGCCTACTGTTTCCCCAAGAGTAGGTGTCCATCCCAGTGTTTCCTTTTCTCTAGGACCATAGTCAGGAGAACAAAGCTCCCAAACAGTACAAACACTATGCTTTTAGTGTAATTCAGTTAAAAAAAAAAAAAAAGAATGCCATTCATGTCCTGGAGAAGCACATTTATTTAGAATGTACTGACAATACCTAGCCCTAGATGCCACAGGTGACCCTGAAGACTCAGATTCTTCAATCACTTTAGATAGGAAAGGAAACACTTCCTTCAAATTCATACAAGTGTAATATTTAATAATACAAAATTTCAGTGTCAGATTGAAGTTGGAAAATGATAATAACCTAAGTAAAAGATTAAATATTCCCATTAAAAGTTGAGCTCATCACCAGTGAGATGGCTCAGCAGGTAACGAGGAGAAGGATTCAGCTCCTGCAGGTTGCTCCCCAACCTCATGTGTGCACATACCCGCCATAACTCTAATTTAAGAAATCTAAGGTCATTTGAGTTTATGTGTTATCCATTTTCTTTCTATACTTTTTTTTTGTGGTTGTAAGTGAATGCTTCTCGGTTACCTAAGCTTTTTGAGTTACCTGTAAGTCATTACAGCTTAAAAATTAGTACTAGGCTGGGCGGTGGTGGTGCACGCCTTTAATCCCAGCACTTGGGAGGCAGAGGCAGGTAGATTTCTGAGTTTGAGGCCAGCCTGGTCTACAGAGTGAGTTCCAGGATAGCCAGGGCTACACAGAGAAACTTTGTCTCAAAAAACCAAAAAAAAAAAAAAAAAAAAATTAGTACTGAGAGAGTGTGCATAGTGGGTTAAACCATAAAGTACATTTTTTAGAACAGATAGTTTAATGCTTAATGTTACTAAGTTGACATGTTTAAATAAATAAATACTTAAACAAAGAACATTAATTGACTGCTTTATATATATCCACCACCACTGCCACCACCATCACCACATGCATGCGCACCAAGACACGCCATACATTTGATGGTACTAAGAAGAACTTTATGTCACATGTGCCTGCTATTTAGTTTTATGAATATTTTTATTTTATTTTATTTGTATTTTTCTGAGACAGAGTCCTTGTCACCCATGCTAGCCTGGTTCACCCAGTTAGATGTTATTACAGGCATGTTTCACCATGCCTAGATGAGTTTGGTTTTAATATTGAAAATTCCAGCTTTCAGATAGCCTTTGATTCATTCCCAGATAATTAACTTTTAAATTCTATTGGCAAAATTGTTAGTGAAAAACCTGCCAGTTTAGACGGAAACATCCTTCCTTCTAGATATACACTTGGAGGATTTAGGCATGAATGTGCTAGGTTGCCTGACTCGTAATCTCAGCTGCTTCCCTGAGTCATACTGCCCATTAAGTTGACCCAGTTCTGTGGCTTCCCTTTCCATCTTTTTTTTATTTTAGCAGTGCTAGTTTCTCACAGCTTGTGGGCCTTTGACTCTGTGTCCTCAGGCAGTTGAAAGGTAGGTGACCTGGACTTGAGAAGCATGCTTCTGGTTTCACACTGCCTTGGTTCCAGACTCCTGGTGTTGCTGCTTACTACTGTTATGACTTTGGACTAGTCATGGAACTTCTCTGAGATTTGCTTTCTGATTGTGAAAAATGTATATAGTATCTATTTATGAATGTGTTAGTGAAAGGGGCCTGGAAAAATAGCTACTCCGTCTGTCAGTCATTCTGTCATCAGTAAATTAGGCTTGCATCGGCATGAGTGATTAAGCCAAACAAAGTCCATTTAGTTTTATTTTTGTGGTCAAGCTACATGGGGTACTTTTGACATGAACATGGTCCTTCAGTGGGGTTGATTTTCTTAGGCACAACAACTTATGATTGACTCATGCTGTATGATTTGTAGCCAGGAAGAGTGAGGTGCCATTAAAAAGCTTGTACGGCATGGCTGGATAGAGCAGGTTCACATCTGGACACAGTGGGTCAGATTGTTAGTTTCATTTCATTAAAATCAGTTCAAGAAGATGCAACTTTATGACTTCTAGTTCATAATCAAACCTGTGTTGCTTTTATTATCACATTTTTGAAATGACTGAAATTTTTCATTTTGCTTATACCAATAATTAAAGTTTATAAATGCATCAAAATGTCTAATGCACTTTAATAATCATATAAATAGATTTTAGTGTTCTTGATATAGTTCTGGGCTTCTGTTGGCATGTGCATCTCAGTATCCTAATTGATCTAATTTGCTTTATTTTCAAGGTCAAGTGTTTTCTTTAACAGACAAATCTCATCAACGTATAGAGGCCATTTTAACAATATATAAACCACTCCTTCCCAACAGTGTCACTTCTGATAGGGTGTGTGGGTATTTTTTTTGGGGGGGGGTGTGGTATTGTTCATTTTTATGTTTGTTGTAAATCTGTGGGGAGAATGTCACTTCCCCCCGTTTAGATAGATGCATCTAGAACCAAATGAGGGCAGTAAAGTCTAATAGAAGGCTTTACAAATGAAAGTTTTGTTTCTGTTTGTGCAGTACCTTGTTCCCCCTCCATGTACCCTGGGAAATCATACTGATCAATAGTTCCCATTTCAGTACAACTGCAGCAAGCATTACAACTGGATAAAATTTACAACATTGTCTGCTGTAAATTTTAATTGGAAAAGCCTTATAGCTTTACTCTATCTTTGGAGGCCTAAATCTATATGATTTTTTTTAAGTAAAAAAATTTACAGCATAATATCATGTCATACAATTTTTATGGACATATAATATAAATAGGGCCAAATCTTAGCCTTATTGGAAAAAAACTATAAAAATATGTTTTAATGCTCAGTACATTCAACATTTTTCCTATAGAAACAGTAGACTTGATAATGTAATTTAATGAATGCTATAAATAATTATGAACCATATCAGGTAAGAATATTAACAAATAAATATACTAATAAAAGGTATATTCTGTGGCCTTTGTGTCCCCAGTGAGGCTTCCTTGTGTGCAGAGCTTGTGTTCTGAAGCAGACAAGGATGAGAAAAATGTTGCTTTCTGCACAGCATTCTTTCTGTCACAGGTCAGGTTTAAAATGCTGTGTGATACAGTTATTGACTCTAATCTGGGCATAAACACAAGTCCTCAAGCACCAGCCCAATTAATAATTTGCATAATTAACATGCATATTAAATAGGGACTGGCCTTGCATCTGTATTTGCAGTGATCGGGGTAATGAGGGCTAACGGAGCGGTGCCTCGGGCTTGTGTTAGCAGACGTGTGGCAGTAGTAATTTTTGGTTGGATTGACAACTGCTAGACAAGCGGTCCCAGCATAAAACTAAACCCAGTTTGGCAGTATTAATCGTTGACAAACTGCTCTTAAAGCTGTAACATTGTTTCTGTCAGTTGTTTGGTTTGATGTCACTGTTAGACATAGTAAATCAATAGTGTCAGAATTTGGTAATGTTTATAGCTAGCAAGGTTTATTATTTCATATGACTGTCATGTACAAATGGTGGTTATCATGGCTGCCTCTAAATTATCAAAGACAGAATATTGCTTTGAATATCCTTCTGTAATTCTTGTTTCAATGAATTCTTTGCCATCTGGAAATACTTTTAGTTGGTATGCCCGCCTCATTCCATTGTGATTTTCATGTTCTGTGTTCTTAAGAAGGGTATACAGCTAAATCTCTTGGAAGTTGATTATGGCTTTAAATTAGGACAATAAACTTAGATGTCTCAGCTTCACCTTTATTCAGAAATAGCTGTCACACACGTGGCAGAGTGCTAGTGTACTGACATGTCTCAGTCAGATTTGAATGTAAGAAAACTCTAGATATATATAAGAAAGAAGGAACATATACAATTATAAGTGTAGATACTTATTGTGTATAAAGAAAGGAATATATTTAGAGATGCAGGTAAGATTATTCTAATGATTTCTACAAAAGCTTTAACTAGTCAGTCTTTATCCTGACCTCTAGTATTATGACTTATCCTTTGTTCCTTTTTAAAAGATATTTCTTTAAAAGTGACCTCAGCAAGTGATATTCCTTGTATTGTTACTTGGTTGGAAATATTCTCCTCCACAGGGGCTTTTTGTCAAATGGAATTCTACACAATGTATAGACATGTTGCTTATATAGCTCTAACGTATTTATGAAAAGCATAGTAAAATAATAAAGGATACTTCCAAGGACTTGGAAAGAATTTCATCATTCTGTATAATGTTGGTGTCTTAAGTTAAACATACATCTAATTGCATTGTGTGAATGAAGGAGCTTTTGAACCTCTTAAACTTTCAGAAGAAAACTAATAGACTCTTATTAATTATGGGCACAAGAAGCATATTAATTAAAAAATGTAAAGTCATTTGGTGGGAAGCTACTTTTAGTTTGCCATAGAACCATCTCAGCTTAAAGGGGTGTGCATAAATACGACAAAAATTGTTTGAGTTCATGGGCAGAAGTAATGAAATCATATAGGGGGCACTTGTAATCCCAGTACTTGGATTAATGAGCCTGAAAGTCTGCTTGGTGCATATTACCAATTCTGT
Source organism: Hylomyscus alleni (assembly GCA_019843855.1). Lineage (NCBI taxonomy): Eukaryota > Metazoa > Chordata > Mammalia > Rodentia > Muridae > Hylomyscus > Hylomyscus alleni. The sequence goes on from JADRCC010162850.1 coordinate 7,741, forward strand.
CTCAAAAAGCTGAGGAGCCTGGTAGTGATATCAGCAAAATTACAGTGGTGGTAGTGGAGCACACATTTAGTCTGAGCATTCAGGAGGCAGAGGCAGGTGGATCTCTGCGTTCAAGGCCAGGCTGGTCACTACAGAGTGAGTTCCAAGACAGCCAGGGCTACACAGAAGAAACCCTGTCTCAATAGGAAAAAACATAAAAGGATTATATTGTCAAAGATTTCCTGTTTATTTTGTCCATTTGCACACCATATGCATCCATGTTAACACAATGCTACAAAGACACAGTAGGTGAACAAGGGACTTTTCAGGATATAATTGACATGTTGCATTAATATGATAATTTCTTAAACATCGGTAGGCTAACATCACTGCATTTAAGTAAATGGGATTCCACTCAAAACCACTGTTTTTAGAAAGTAACTATGTATTCTGACTACTAAAAAAAAAAAAAAACCCTTTAATGGTGACAAATATTTATTACGAAGCCCATAGGCAGAAAAGTATATGTAAGGAATGCTAATTATATAGCTTCAACCTTCTTGGGAAAATCTACAGTAAAATAAAGGATATTTTCAAGGACTTAGGTTAGAAGGTATTTGGATAACATTCTGTATATTCTAAAATGAATAGCTAGTGATTGTAGTAGGTCAGCTTAGTTTGTGTGCTGTCCCTTCTGCCCATGGAGATGTCTGCTGCTTGTGTTTGGTTATAAGCACAGGTCAAGTAGTCTACTGACTGGAGTGGAGATTGGTGGAAAAAGAAATGATGTTACAGATAGGCTGGAGTCACAGATGTGGTAAAATAAGACAGGACTGTCAGATTGCAGGTTTTTTTTCAGGGCTGGTTAAGTGGGTTTTTGTTTTGTTTTGTTTTGTTTTTTTGTTTTTTAAAGATAGGGTTTCACTATATGGCCCTGGCTGGCTTGGAACTCAATCTGTAGACCAGACTGGCCTCACCTTCACAAAATTTCACCTGCCTCTGCTTCTAAAGTGCTGGGATTTAAGGCATGTACAGCCATGTCCTCCAAGTGGATGCTCTTTGAAGAGACTTTCTTAATGACCTTTGATAACAGATCTTTTCTGTTATCCTTGTGTTGCTTCCTTTATAGGACGTAACACAGCTTTAATTTTTTCCATACATCCTATGAGGAAAGGACTATATATTTCAGGGTCATGGGCCCTGTCCATCTGCTCCAATGGGAGGGCAGAGGTGGGAAAGGGGATTAGTATAACTCTAGTCTGAGTTGTACTCAACCCTCTTGAAATCTACCTGTAGCTGATGAGAGAAAAGAAATGTCATGTGATGTCTGTTCCAAAATCATCATGGATTTTGTATTTGTAATGAGTACCTCTCCTCGACTCTTTTACAGCATTGAGACGTTGAAAACCCAATGAACTCTCTGCCATCAGTGTGACTAAAGTCATTGTTGGTGTGGTATGACTAATTTTTGTGATAGAGAAACAAATTCTTTTGATTAACAGTAAATAACAAAAAATAATAAAAAAGTAAGGCCAGATAATAACAAACATTAGTAAAGACATAGAAATTGGGGTCTTTCTGTGTAACTGAAAGAAAAGGAAAATGTAACATAGTCTGACAGCTCTTTTAAAGGTTAAATATGGAATAACTGCATAACCTAGCAATTTCATGTTTTTGTATATCCATACAAAATCTCATACATAGGTGTTTACAGCAGTGTTATTCATAATAAACAAAAAGTAGATAGCACTCATATCTATTCACCAGTGAAGACATAAACAAATGGTGGCATATCCAAATAATGGAATATTATTCAGCCATAAAAAGGAATGGAGTACTAACTATGTGGCACAATGTGCATAAATTTTGAAAGCATATTGCTGAGAAGACATTCATCAAACCTCATCAAGCCCCACACATTATTATATAATCACATTTATATGAACTGTCTCAAAAGGATAAATCTGTAGAGAATGTAGGCTTTGAATATACTTACGACATAGGAGAGTGCAGAGAAGGAAGTGGTGTTGAGGGGTTGTGAAGAGTGCGAGTGAATGTTGTAGGGGACTATGAGGGAAATGTGTGCAGTGTACACTAAATATACTCCAAACCCACTAAATTGTATACTTAAAGATTAGAGCACTCTTTAATAGGCAACTTGTGTCTCAAATTCATTTTAATAAGTGGTCTAGGAAAAATATATTGCTGCCTATGGCTACTTTACTGATCCTGAGACACACATTTTCATATCTTTTAAACTGGAATGCCTCTGAGAGTCAGTGGCATCTTAACTGGCTTGTCAGCCAGTTGAAGCCACATTCTGGTTAGGTTGCCTGGGAATGTTTGGTGTTTTTCCTGCCAGCATCACTAGGTAAGTGCAGCCTTTTGATGTTTTAGTCACCTTAGCATTTATGGACCATTTAACAACTGTTTCCCAGCTGTGCTTGGAAACAGCCTCCTGACATATTGAAATAACAGCAAAGCACCAGCATAAAATTCATGGAATGGCTATCAGGGTCTTTGAAGAAGATTAACTGTGGAGTACTTACAAAAAGCAATGCCATTTTCCTAGCATTTGTGATTACATGAACCTCAACAGGGTGTTGAGAACTTGAATCTTTAAATGATTCTGAATGTTGCATATTGGTTTTAAGATTGTATGAGCAAAATTATTTCATGTATTTCTTTCCATGTTTACATGATAGTGATCCATAGTTTAAAAAATGATATCCAGAAATTCAAAAGGACTTTCTAAGAGTCTTGAAGATGCCTTCTGAGAATCAAAAAATCTCTTGGTGTAGTCTGATTGACAGTGTGGTTTGTATGCACTGAAGTTACAGGTAGGTGGTGTGTGTGTGTGTGTGAGAGAGAGAGAGAGAGAGAGAGAGAGAGAGAGAGAGAGAG
>JADRCC010162861.1:0-14591 GCA_019843855.1 Hylomyscus alleni
CCCCCCCCCTCTGTGTGTGTGTATGTGTATTTGTGTGTGAGGGTGTGTGGCTTGTGTGTCCTGCACTCTTAAGTTGCTTCTCTTTCCTGTGCTGTTGACTTTGTAGCTTCTCTTTCCTATGTTTTTTTGCATGAGAGTTGGGTGTATCCTATCTCTGATTCATTCTGCCAAATCTTTCTCTGATTTCTCCCTTTGTCTCAGATGCCATCCCTTAGATGCCACTGTAAAACACAGGTGTTTCCTTCTAGAAACTAAATTTATCTCATTGCTGCTGTTTTGGATTAAAGGAGTGCACTAAGGGTGTGTCTTTATTCTAGTTAGAGGGATTAAAGGAGTATATGCATTCCAACATGTCTTTGGATGTGATTCCTTGCCAGAACATCCATGTTGCTGCATTAAAATTCTTTACAATTTATTTTTATTTTCTTAGATACAAGGTATTGACTTGTAGACTTATTTGACTGAAAACCATTTATGTGATCCAAGTTACTTCTAAACTTGTGATAATACTCTTGCCTCTGTCTTCCAAGTCTAAACCAAAGGATTTTGATTGCTTATCTACCTCTTTCCAAACTAAACACTCATCTGAATTTTTTGAGGCTTAGAAATATCCAAAATTTTTTTATCATCAAAGTTTCTATCTTTCACACCAGCATCTCTCAAACACTTGTTTTTCTCTGGGCCTATTTTGCTTTCCTTTACTAAAATTCTGGTCTCCTAGGTACTTTGTTGATGTGAAAATACCCATGACTCCCATATTCACTTTCTCTGCCTTTCCTAGAGACTCTTTTCTACACACCTCACACAGATGCCCTAAGGGCATATCAAACTCATATCCAAATATAAACTCATATTATCAACTCACAAGATAATCCCTTTATCTTGTTCAATTGCATCACCATCCACTTAGTCACCATATCCAGGCTCCTGAGGCCACAGGACATTGTTTCTTTCCACTTATCTGTACTGAACAGGCCACATTCTGTTTTCCTTCTTAGCTAACTTCAGATTTACTGATTTTTTTTTGTCTATCTCATCTAGTTCTGTTTAAATTTAGCTCATACAAAATTCAATAAGTTTAAGACAGTAACTTACTCTGTCATTATTTTGGTCCTCTGTTCTTTTTTGATATGGTTATAAAATGTATTTATTATTTCCATGTTTTAGCCTACTGGGCAAAGCACAACCTCTATTATAGAGATGATATTCCATTTTTCCAAGCTTCATCCTCCAGCATTTGATTTCATACTAACATTATTTCAGTTAAAACACAATTCTTGGATCGTACTCATTTGCACAGTGGGCAATTGAATTTTGTTTGTCAGTGTTCAGTATTTAAAACACTTTACAATGAGATATTTCTATCTATCACCAGAATAGATAATAACACTAGGAAGTTCTATTAAGGATAATGACTTAATGATGTTTGAGTGAACTAAACTATCATTTCTCACATTGCTTATTTCTATCTTGCTGTAACATTGTATTTATTCATTCACTAAAGAAATATTTATCAAAATTATTTATGTGTGACTATGTTTTGGGTATATGAGACTTAGAAGTAACATGTTATTACATGTAAGCTCAAGGGTCCTCATATAAGGAGGAAACATTCACAAAATATTTTGGGGCTGGAGAGGTGATTAAAGCATCTCCATGTGGTGAGTATCACCCACATTTGGTGGCTCAAACTTCTTGTAATTCTCGCTCTAGAGAAACTAAGAAGCAATTTAGTCCTCTGTGTTTAGAAACCCAGACACAGGCAGAAACATATGCACTTATTTAAAAGTTAAAAATAGATAACTAGCCAAAGGCAATGGCAACCCCACAGGGAGACCAACGGTATCAATAAATCCAGAACCCTGGAATCTGGCAGAGACTAAGCCAACAACCAGAAAGCATACATGGGCTGGTCTCTGGCTCCAGGAACATTTGTAGCAGAGGAATACCTTGTCTGGCCTCAATGGGAGAGAATATTCCTAATTCTGTAGAGACTTGATTATCCAAGGAAAGAGGATAGGAGTGTGATCTAGGGGTTAGTGAGTGTGTGAGGAGAGAGCTGTGTGGTGGATGGGGAGCACCCTTTCAGAGGCAAAAGGATGGGGTTTAGGGGAAAGAACTCATGGAGGGGGAACTGAGACTGGGTGAAACATTTGGCACGTAAATACATAAAACAATAAAAAAGAAAACTTTAGAAAGTTAAAAAAAATAAGTTTAAAAAAATTAATGAAACAATAAAATAAAAGGAAATTAAAAGAAAGTTTTTAAAAAGAAAATTTAACATCTGGCAAGATTCCTAGGTAAATAGGTAAACTGTTTTAAACATTAAAGGTTTTAAAGACTTTTAAAAAATATGGTTAAATAAGGTAGAAACTACTGCAGAGAGTTCCACTCAGTGTGGCAGCAGGGAAGACAAGCTCTGAGGCCAGGCTGTGTTATCTTCACTAAGTCCTGTAGAGAGATATCCCTTTTCAGTCCCTGCTGCTGACCTTCTGAACCTGGGCATGTCTCTAGAAGTTACAGTCTAGAAATACAGCTTCAAGCTTTGATTTTTCTCCATCAGTACATGGAGTAGTGATGCTACCGTGATAAGTGGTAAGCAAATCAGTATTAATATGGCTAAAACTGTTTCTAGTTTGCTGGAATAAAAAGTATTCTCATAATGACAGATAATGTATTTAACTTTATATGGAAAAGAGGTTTCAGAAGAGTACTTATTGTTCTGTTTCATTACCTTTACAGAGTATCCAGAGGACCACTATCTTTAATAATAATATGAAGTTATTTGCTTGTTTTGCAAGATAGTTTTCAGCCATGGTCTCTGTCACTGCTAAAGATATGAATATATTCTCTATCTTGGAGAAGGGGTGCTCTTAGACTACTTAGAAGGCTATTGCTGTCATCTACCTTGTACTTCTATCATTTCAGCAATTTCTTAACATCACAAACATGACAAAATTTTAATTGCACTATGAATTAAAGCCATGAGCAGGATCTGTTTTTCCTGAACAAAGCCAAGTTCTCTTGGCTGAGACACTTCCAACTAAGCTCAAAAGAGATAGCAACAGCGGGACAGACTGCAGCAAGAACGGTGCCATGGACATCTGGCTTCCCATTTGTTAAAGATGAGTAATAAAGCTGGGAGATGAGATGGAGAGAGATAGGGAAATTGGTAAGGACAGGTAAATTTATCTTTGTTCTTTCCTTTTTCTTAATGGACTCTTTAAGATGATTATTCAAGTAGGTGGACATCAGCTACATGTTGTAGTGGATTAAATGGGTCAGTCTTTGGAAAGGGTTGTGACAAGGCAGACATTTTTATAGGACACAGAAATTTTTCTTTTCTAAAATAAGGGATGGTTTAAATTTATATATGCAAAGAAATAGTTTGATGCTTTTATTTTAACAATGTAAGGTGTACTGATCATTTGTGACTAGCCATTTTCTGTTTGATTTTTAAATGCCAATTTGTACAGAAAATCTTAAAGAAAAACAGATTTCAAATTTCTGGCTGACACTGCTGAGTACTTTCTGCTAAATGAGTGATACGTAAAGATTTCTGTAGCCTCTCTTGTCTTGGATAATTGTGTCACTTTAAAAACTGAAAGGAACTCAAGTGAAGAATTGATCAGTCCTCCTGTATTCCTAAGAGTAGTAACATTTTTCATATCTGAAATAATGGTTTCAAGTTAGACTGAGAAATTTGACAGCATCTGATCTTCAGTTGAGGAAATTTCGCAAAGCTGACCTTTGCATTCAAGAATAATGAGCTCAGTTTTCCTGTGATGGAACAGGAAAAGTACTGGAAAATCTAAAATTGTAGTCCAACTGCATATTGGCATGAATCACCACTGTCATTATGACAAGTTCTGACTATTGTGCCTTTAGACTTAATAAATATGGTGCACATAATCTATCTTATCTGAAAATTTTCTCTTAAAACAAAGAGTTAATCACAGCATACCATATTATAATAAATTAAATTACCTCACCGGAGATGAATATTTACTTGTAAATTCATTTTCTTAAATGTATAAATTAACATTGTGAGTCTATTAATTTTTAACAATAGTATTACTTAGAAATCATTAACATTTAATATTTTTATGTTTTTGCAAGCACACACATATATATGTAACATATATATATATATATATATATATATATATATATATATATATTACTTCTGAACAGAATTCTTAGCAGTAGTGTTAGATGCACAGTTATGAATCAATTTTGAGTTTATATCTTTACTAAGCATTTTGTATGTACAGATTCATTTCCAGCTACAATAAAACTCATCATTCTAAACTCCTGCATAGAATGAGGAGGAGACTCCATTTTAACCTACTGAATGGCAGAATTCATTATGTGTTAGGGAAGAGCTCTTAAGATTGAAGGCAATGAAAATAATTATTAAGGAGTTGTGCTAAGATAGTACTTCTCTCTTTCTGTGATTTTATTTTCTCCTCTTTATTCTTTGTATGTGCATCCCTTTTTCCTTATCCTTCTTATACCTCTTACATTTCTTTTCAGGTAAAATGAATGTATTCATGTAAAGGTACTAGAGGTGGCTCATTTCTATCTACAAAGCATTTTTTCAATGTCTAATTGCAGAGGACATGGCCATATCAAGGCAGATTCATAGATACCTACAAATAAAAATATAAGATACTGTTAATCATTCTGCAATGTACAGCACAACATATACATCACAGAAAAGAAATAAGACTTTGTTATTAAGACTTAGTAACAGTGCTTGGGGCATATTCTTCAGCAAAACAATAGGGTAAATCTGTCCATATTATCCTGAGGCATGTAAAGAAAGGCATGTTTTGACCTAGATAATTTTATGTGCTTGATATTATAGAATAAATACAGGAATGTTGCTTAAACTAAAACTATGCCTCTTGTCTTCTCATTTACTTCTTTTGACAAAAGAATACCATGACTCTCTCTCCTACCTGTAGTCATTGCTGCGAGGATATATATGCAAAGGAAACTACACATAGGAAAAAATGCCCAAAATCAAATATCAAGAAAACAAGTGTTATATCAGAGGAAGTTCTTGAGTTCCATCAAACATGTCTTCCAAAAAGATTTGCCCACAATTTGTATGTCTTAATAAATTTATACAATCCCAAATTATGCACAATTGCATCAATTTGCCAAATGTCAACTTCATAGTCAAAATACTGTAATTGAAATTCTATGCCAGCAAATGACATAAATGTTCTGTGCAATAGTGTGCTTCAAAAAGTTAGGAAGCAAAATGTCAAATTTTTATTGAGCAGTTTTAACACTTTCTGTGTATATTTCCATCTAGAATAAAAGAGAAAGACATTTTTGCTAAATAAAATATACCTTATTTTAACAAAAATTAGCAGCTGTAAAAATTAAGAACATGGGGGTATCTCACAGTTTGTTAATTACCAAGTAAATGTTACCAACAATATGTCATTTTCATCCACAAATCTTTATCAACAAAGGTTTTTCAGTAAATTCATAACTCTGAGGAACTTTAGCTACCTGATTGATAAATTGGATTGTTTGCAAAATTCAAAGCAGATAAAAAGGCTGAAAGGTTTCTTCAAATCACAAAGTTTGAATGTTCTTAAAAGTACATGAAAGTTAAAATACTTAGAACTTCTAGAAACATATAACAAATTTTATTTGGTTCATTATTCTTTTACATTGTTTGGTTATTTTATCTTTTGTGCTACAAAAATTAGCTCATTTGTAAAAAATGAACTCTGTAAAATCCCTAACTTTTATATGGTAAATAATCTATTTTGAATGTGCACTATTTATTGAACATGCACATTTGCATTCATATATTTGAAGTCAAAGTGTAGTACCCATGAATCAGGCATCCATTTGTTTTGTAAGATAAAAATTAACACATGGGGAAGAAAATCACATGTAACATGTATTTCCTTTTTTAAAAAACAATATTTAATCTTACTTACAGTCCAGATTTTAGCTCCATCCCAGTCCACCCTCTGACTATTCCACATCCCATAACTCCTCACCCCCTGTCTCCACAAGGATGCCCCCACTCCCACCCACTCCCCACCCCTACCCCATCAAACCTCCCCCCTCCCTGGGGACTCCAGTCTCTTGAGGGTTTGGTGCATCTTCTCTAAGTGAGTCCAGACCCAGCAGTCCTCTGCTGTATATGTGTTGGGGGTCTCATATCAGCTGATGTATGTTGATGGCCCAATGTTTGAGATATCTGGGGGGTCCAGATTAGTTGAGACTGCTGGTCCTCCTACAAGGTCGCTCTCAGTTTCTTCTAGTTTTTCCCTAATTCAAGCACAAGAGTCATCAGCTTCTGTCCATAGGTTGGGTGTAATTATCTGCCTCTGACTCTTATCAGCTGCTTGTTGGGTCTTTTGATGAGCAGTCATGATAGGCCCCTTTTGTGAGCACACCATAGCATCAGTAATACTGTTAGCTCTTAGAGCCTCTCCTTGAGCTGGATCCCACTTTAGGTCTGGCACTGGACCTCGTTTTCCTCAGGCTCTTCTCCATGTTTGTCCCTGCAAGTTTTTGATTGGAACAATTATGAGTCAGAGATTTTTACTGTGGGATGGTAACCCCATCCCTCACTTGATGTCCTGCCTTTCTGATGGAGGTGGGCTCTACAAGTTCCCTCTCCCCACTGTAAGTCACATCTAATATTTTTATTGACTGGTAACAATGACAGAAAATTTCTATGACACCCTTTGTAAGACTCCTGTGTGCCTGCAAGGGTAGATTAGCTGCTCATAAGCAATGTTTTAAGAGCATTTTGACATTACCAATTTTACTTAAGCTAACATGAATTTTATGAATTAATTATCATATGAACTAACTGAAAAAATTGACCAGGCATGGATACCCTGGCAAATTGTTTTCTTTGTTTAACATAGCTTTATCTAAAATGGTTCCCCTTATTGATCTTTCATTACTGAAAACTTCTAGATCAATGTTAACTGTTATACATTGAGAGTGATGCCATAGACTGTGATAATATTCTGTTGCTCTGGTTCTCCTGAAGGGATCTGTATTAATTATTTCATGTGTTTGTTCACATTAAAGAGTTTTGCTAGAGTATAAACAATATGTTTATTCTAGGAAGATTTAACATTTGACAACTTTTAAAAATAGAAAATGTTTTACATAATGGGATTTTTTTTTCAAGTTCCGGTGTCTTGCTATTTAAAAACATTAAGCAAAAAATATTTCTAATGAACTGAGAAATATGGTCAAATCGCCAAAGGCATTGGAATTCCAAATGTATTTTTGAATCAGTTTCCAGAGTGTCTGATGATCACTTGAATACCCAACAGAAAACAGGTGATCAATGAGCAAGGGGGTTATTATTCCAAGTTCTTAGAACCTCTTCCTGGGGACAGTGTGTCTCTCTCATGGGCAGCTGCTCTGTGTGCCTTATAGAAAAGAATCTCTATAGCACAGTACAGTTTCCATTTGTGACGAAAGAACTAAATGAAGGCGCAGGGATGAGTCTCAGGGAGACTTCTCCCAAGGAACATGAAGCAACTTGTTGAAAGAGAGACTCTGTCAGTGCCCGACTAATACAGAAGTAGAGGCTCACATCCATCCATTGGACTGAGCACAGGGTCCCCAATGAAGGAGCTAGAGAAAGAACTCAATGAGCTGAAAGGTTTGCATCCCCTTAGGACAAACAACAATATGAACTAACTAGTACCCTCAGAGTTCCAGGGACTAAACCAACAACCAAAGAGTAAACATGGTGGGACTCATGGCTCCCTCAGCATATGTATAGTAGAGGATGTCCTAGTCAGTCATCAGTGGGAGGAGAGGCCCTTTGTTCTCTGAAGTTCTATGCCCCAGTGTAGGGGAATGCCAGGGACAGGATACAGAAGAGGGTGCGTTGGTGAGCAGGGGGACGGGGAAGGGAATAGGGTTCTTTTTTTTCCTGGAGGGGAAACTGGGAGAGGAGATATCATTTGAAATATAAATAAAGAAAATATCTAATAAAAAAAACAACTTTGTAAAATTCAAATGATTTTTATGATGAGAGAATTTTTTAAAAAATAACTTTTTCTCCATTGTTAAAGACTTGTGGCTAAAAAATGAGGGGGTTATAATGCTCCCAATTAACCCAGAATGATGTTAAATTTAGGTGCAAAAAGTATATCAATATAAAGATCACAATGTGGGCAATGAATGTGATCACACAGGAAGGAGTGAATTCTAGATCTGAGTAAGGCTGAGATTATAGATACAAATAGTAAATCAAGCCCTTTAAATTTGTCTTAGGTCACACCAAACAAAGCACATTATGTAGTTTCTTACCAGATGCACAGGTACTGTTGCACAAGCATGCACGTTGAGGTCTGTCTCAGTGGGCAAATATGATCTTCGAGGAGCTCACTTGTGCTTTGACGGTACACAGAGATAAGGCCATTCCCATCTCATCAGGCTGATGACAGGCTAGCAGGCATAACCACCTGCCAGAGCTATTATGTCAAAGACTAAAGGAGAAGAGTGGTCCTGGGCCAAATGACAGTATTCTCCACTATCAAGCTGAGTGGCACAGTAAAACGTAAGGTTTTTTTGTTTTTTTTTTTTGTTTTTGTTTTTTTTTTTTTGTTTGTTTAAGAAAACTCTTAGTGCAAAACCTACCTTCATTATAGTGTGATCTTACTGAAGCTCAGTAGTCCTGCTTGGTCCTTCACTAGAGGGGCATTAAAATGACACACAGGACAGGATCTGTAATGTGTTTTGTGCCCTTCAAAATTTAGATTGGTAAAATTTGTTATTTGCATGACTAAAGTAACATGTGACTATGCAGTTTGATACAGTGAAGATAGAGCGAACATGTCCAGCTTTTTATTATGCAACTGCCTCTCCCTCATTCCCTACCAAGTGTTCTCCAGGGTAATTAGTCAAGATCTCTGAACTACTGTTTGTTAAGTTGTGAATGTACTTCCTGTATTCAATACTCCATATCCAGAGTGTCTTTGCCCTAAGTGGGTTTTTCCCTTTGAATCGTATCTTCCTTAATTTTTATTCCACAGAAGACTTGTCTTCATTTCTTTTTGTCACTGTAATAAAATGTCCTGACAAAAGCAATTCAAAGGAGTTGGGGTTTAGATGTGTCTTACTCATCCACAGGATTAGCATCCATCATGGTAGGGAACACTTTGCAGCAGGTGGGGATGGAATGTGGCAAGCAAGAAGCCAACGGCTTATACTGCAGCCATACTTACAAGGAATAGACTGAACAGGAAGTGGGTCTGGGAGACAAACCATCAAGGCCCACTTCCTCCAGTGAGGCTCCACCTCCTAAAGGTTCCACAGTCATCCCAAACAGTATCACTAGCTGGGGACCAAGTGTTCAAATACATGAACCTCTGAAGAACTTCTCATGTTCAGACCTCACCTTTCCACATCGGACTCCCACAGGCATGTGACCATCTCTTCATACAAATATCGTTCAAGCATATTTAGTTCACTTATACCATTTCTATAGTTTTTAGCGGTAGTCTCTTCTGAAATTCAAGGCAGTGAGGAGGGGGCAGAACATGCCTTGCTTAGTAGCACTTGGGAGGCAGAGGCAGATGGATGTCTGTGAGTTTGAGCCTGGCTTTGTCTATATGTTGCGTTCTAGGTCTTTCAGAACAACCTAATGAGACTAGGTCTCTAAAAGGCAAAGTAGAGACTCCAGATAATCTCTTAACTCTACTCCTCTATAAAAGCAAGGAATAAAATTACATAATTCACATAAAACGGAGCAGAATTTCCAATGTGAAAGGTAGGTGTGAGCTCATAACTTAGAAAAACTGGACCAAACAATACCAAAACACAGCAGGGGAAACTCCAAATCCTGCTATACCATACCCACCATTTGCGGCTTATAATAATATTATCTTAGTTGAAAAAAAGAGTTGGGTAGCCCCGCTCCTGTAGCACTTTCTTCCACAGCATACATAGCGTTTTCCATAGGCTGGGTCTACTGGGTGCCTTCAGCTTGCTTCATCAAATGTCTAATGGTTCTGTCACCTTGAAGGTCCTGTGGTCCCTGTCGAAAATATTGAAAATTGGGACAATGTAGAAAATGATAAAAACAGTGCACACACATGCATTGTATTGATCTGTATTGCTGGGCATAGGAAACACACCCACATATTAACAAAGAATGAATTCAGAGTTCTTGTTTTATTGCAAGAGGAGAGTTATTTCTCCTTTAAAAACGGGGAAAATCTTCAAAGCTTGTGAACTGGTTTGTCTGAGACGTTGTAATCAAATTTATCACTAGCATGCATTGCCTGCCTTCGGGGTGAGGGGTTCTGATAACATGAAGGAAGCCGTTGTGTCCTTCTCTATCTTGACCTATGAAACCAGTGCTGTGTGAACAACATTGTTAAGTTCTACTGATATCATAGCCCAGAACATGGACCCTTTGTGCCTAAGATACAATAGCCTTTGTGTAACGACATGAATCACATTGTATCCATACTCAAGGAAAATAGGTGAATAAGAATTACAAATGATTTATAAGACCTTAAGGCACAGCCCACTAACACACTTTAGTAAAACTCTGCTTCCTAAAAGTTCTACACCCTCGGGAGTGAATATTGAAACACATGAGCCTATAGGGAACATTTCACATTCAAACTACAATGAGACCTAAGGAAATGTGACTTAATTAACTCCTAATTCTTCACACCAATTAAGTGTGTCTGCATTATTACCTGAGTTTAGCATAAACTGTTTTTGTTTCTACTGATGTGTTATACCATAGTATTGACTTAAGCAAATGTAAGTCTTGTGTTTAATTTAATAGAAAAGCATAATTATATATGTGAATTGCTAAGGTTTAGGTTTTGTTATTATTATTCCAATGTAAGAACTTCTAAATTGTTTTTTTAATTATTAATTTGCTTTGTATACTTGATGTTTCTTGTTCTAAAGTGGAATTGTAAAAGATAGCTATATACATTACTAGAGTATAATTATTTTAACTTTATGAAAAAGTAGATTTAAAACTTTCTTTTTATTACTTTTGCTCAGCCCAGCAAAATCTAAGAATTAACTTAAGAGAATAAACCATGGTGAATTAAAAAGAAGTTATTACTTAATATGGTCATGTAAACCATAATAATTTGTTTCCTATTACAATGTAGGAAAACTGATATGAGAGGAAATTCATGTTTTAAGAGGGAAAACAACTAGAAAAGAAAGCCTAACATTAAATTGCTTCTCTGTATGATCTTAATTCAGGTTTATCATGGTCTTCTTATAGCTCTAGGAGGCCTGCTCTCTTCTGAAGGGAAACACTGGAGCAGTGGATCTGGGTGAGGGTGTATGTGAGGAGTGGGGAAAGAAGAGGAGTAAAAGGATGGGAGGCTGAGGTTGAGTAGCATTGTAGGAGAGAAGAATAAATTTTTTAAAAAGAGAAAAAAACTTCTTTATACAAAATACGCAACCCTTAGAGACCAACATTTATTAAAGATATTATGGAAATTACCTTTTAAAAAGTCATTTGAAATTATATATGTATATATATGTGTGTGTGTGTGTGTGTGTGTGTGTGTGTGTATACTGGTACATATATATATATATATATATATATATATATATATATATGTATATGTATATATATGTGTATATATGTATATATATAGGCATTAAATAGTCATCATGATGATGATTTTTATGATTTTTTATATATCATATGGACATTTTGAAATCATGGAAGAAATCAGAAGTAATTTTTAAAAAAGTAAACATGCAATTACCCACTTAGTTATTAACTACTAACCTCCAATGTTAGGGACTTAATGGCCAACTTTAAACTATTAACTGGGTTAGGAATTTGCAGTAAATAATTACTTGATTATACCATGAAACTGTTATTGTTGAGCGAATTAATCTGTTTATGTTACTGACTTTTTCATGATGATCTGGTTTCTTCAGGTTTTTGTCCAAATGTAGGTTTGTTCTGTGTTCATGGGTGACTATTAAACCCTTATTATATACTATAGTCACTTGTGTTGCCTACATTTTACCTGTTATCTGTCTTGAGTTGTCATTCCCACAAATACAACAAAAATATGGGCATTTTGACATTCTTTGTGACAAATGTCAAATATTTGTTTGACTGGCAGTGAGTAACTGCATGTCCTAACTCTGGACTTAGAGGAAAATAAGATTCCTGGTTGGAAACTTTCTCTATTTATTAATTTATTAAATCATATATGCATTCTAGATGCCTGCTATCCTTCAGCATATAACTCGTATATGCATAACACACATCAAACAAAGCTTAGAGAGATAAAAGAAAGGCAAAGGTTCCCACGGACTTACAGATAAAGTAATCTGGGACTGATTTGGACATTCATCCTTCTGATCTATTTAAATCTTCTTCACTGTTCATAATATGATAAAATAGAAGTTAAATAGTTCATTATTGAAAAATCTGCATTTAAATGTTAATTTAGAAATATCTTTTCTGCATGCTGTGTAAAATAGTTTAATTTAGATGTTTCATTTCTAAAATGGGATACAATCAATGCACCCCTGGCACCCAGAATCCCCATGGTGAATAGAATTTTATGCATGATATATTAAGTTAGAAAATGCTCTATAGTATGTAAATAATTACTTTCATTTGAAATGTAAACTCACTAAAAACACTTAATGGAAAACTTAAATGTAGTCATTCTTTCAGGAACTACTGGGCCTAGCTAGAAGTTTGCACATAAAAGTTTGTAAAGAATTCTGTAGGATTTCAAACATACTTCACATGAAACATTTATCTTTTTCCTCTTTTATGCTTGAGATGCTTTGCAACTATCAAAGGTACACACACTGAGCAAAGATACTGGGAAAGAATGCTACTTTGGTTTCTCATGGCAACTGTTAACACTGATAGAGTCTGCAACATATTGATGCTCTCAGCTATTTCCTGAACAAAGATTTTTTTAAGAAAATATCAATGATATTGACAACGATTCTCAGTTAGTCTCAGAATATTTTGAAATCTATTCAAAGCACTGTTCAAGAGGCAGACTACGAGTGTGGACAAT
Organism: Hylomyscus alleni; assembly: GCA_019843855.1. Taxonomy (NCBI): domain Eukaryota; kingdom Metazoa; phylum Chordata; class Mammalia; order Rodentia; family Muridae; genus Hylomyscus; species Hylomyscus alleni. Next base: position 13,065 of record JADRCC010162861.1, read on the forward strand.
TCTACAATGAAAGCAAACCTTGTCTTTACTTTCATTGCTTCATAAAGAAGCATCTAATTAGATTGACATGCGATCTTTACATTCCAGAATATTCCTACCATTCAACCAGCTTATAAACTTTGAAATTACCCTCAAAGTCCTTTCTAGCACTTAGGTATTTTCCTTTGCATGCCATCCCAACATTTCTCTTAATTGGAATGACAGAAATTTCATTTTTTCACAGGCTGTTCTGATTAGAATGAATGGAAAATATTCATGAATTCTATGTTCATGGCAATCAATAGGTTTTTTTGTGTGTGATCATTTACTTTTCTTAACTTAGCTGGGCAGAAAGTTTCAAATAGCCCAGGCATGCTCTAAAGACATTGCTGTATTCAGACTCAGTCAAATGTGGGCCATTGATGCTATTAGTGGGATTTGTTAACTACTACACATAGGTAATATTAAATGTACTCCTATGTGGTTTAGTAAACACTAATCATAGCCATTACACATCTTTAGATTCACAGAAGTGCCAAGATGAGATATCATGATGCAGATGGGTGATATGCTTCTCTAGAGAGGGAACATCATTGTGCAGATGCAGATATTATCTATCATTTATGGCTTCAGTTGCTAGTGCAAACAATTCAGTTTGAAACATCAGAGAATACAAGGCTTGTTGTCGCCACACTATTTGTGAGCCTGCAAACTACCCTAAGGAAGCTAAAGCTTTTATATGTGAAAGTCTAATTGAAGCTTTGTACTACACACTATAACACAAATACCAGTAGTGGACAGCACTGACACATACTTTTAATCAGTATCCAGGAGGCAGAGATCAAGACCAGTTTGGTCTACAAGTTTCAGGCTAGCCAAGACTACACAGAGGAAATGCTACCTTGAAAAGCAAGAAAAACAAATACAAAAAAAAAAAAAAATACAGCTACTAGTAAATTTCAAAGTACGTTCAAAATTCAAATGAAAGAATAAATTTTAGGTGCATAATTTAATTGATAAGCTGTTTTTGGAGGTTTTTTATTTTGAAAACTTCCATGAGCTTTAAAATTTAAGATATTAAATATTGTTTGAGAAAATCTCATTTCTGAATGTTGGATTTGTGTTATTTCAACCTTTCCCCATCTCTCCCCAATTCATGGTGTGCCTATCCAACTCCTAAAGCATTTAGCTATCATGATCATTGTTGTTGTTACCTATATTCTGATGAGTCTATTCAGTACTGCTCACGCATATATATGTTGAAGGTACATACATGTCTCTTGGGAAAAGGATACCCTAGAAGGAGGCTCATCCCTGGAGAAGTTTTATTCTCCATCTCTCAGCAGCCATAAATTTCCCTTCATCTTGGAATTACCTTTTGAGATTTCCCAATAAGCATTGTTAAGTTAACTGGTATTGTCATTTTAGGTGGTGATATTAATAAGATTTTTTGAGTATAGCTTCACTGTCACACACATAGATATATATGTGTGTATATATATATATGTATATATATATATATATATATATATATATATATATATATAT
>JADRCC010162871.1:0-10846 GCA_019843855.1 Hylomyscus alleni
TTTTTTAATGTTAGTGTGGTCTATGATTTTATTTCTCCCTCAATATGAAATCTTAAAATAAATAATAACTACTACAATATACACATTAATCCTGGTAATAGATAATATCAGTGATGCTGATATTACTGTTATAGTGATATTCAATAGATATCAATAACAACCCAGGCCAGTATATTGTCATTTATTTGAGGATGCCTAGGGTTGTTTCCTAGGCCACAAGACAAAATAGTTTTGCTATTTCTTTTGACTTTTGTGTATCTCTTTTAATACTTTTTTATTTTTTATTAGATATTTTCTTTATTTCCATTTCAAATGTTATCCCCTTTCCTAGTTTCCCTTACAAAAACCTCCATCCCACACCCCTCTCCCTGCTTCTATGAGGGTTTTCCCTCATCTACCTATCAACTTTCACTTCCACGACAAGGCCATCCTCTGCTACATACACAGCTAGAGTCATGGGTCACTCCATGTAAACTCTTTGGTAGATGGTTTAGTACCTGGGAGCTCTGGGGGGTATGGTTGGTTGATATTGTTGTTTCTCCTGTGGGGCTGCAAACTCCTTCAGCTCCTTCAGTCCTTTCTTATCTTCTCCACTGGGGACCTTGTGCTCAGTCCAATGGTTGGCTGCCAGCATCCACCTCTGTATTTGTCAGGCTTTTGCAGAGCCTCTCAGGAGACAGATATATCAGGCTTCAGTTAGCAAGTGTTAACTCCCCCTTCCCCTCAGCCATTGGACTTCTAGCAGTCTCTGCTTGGAGGCTACCACCTGGGGAACTAAGACAAATGCTCTCTGCAGACTGTCAGTTCAGTCTTTGAAGAAGCTGCCTGAGCATGCCCACCGCCTGAAGATCTCCTGAACCTGGGGACTTTGGCACCTGAACCTTTTTTGTAGTGTTTATGTTATGCAAACATCATGTAATCTAGATATTTGGTTTCTGTTTCTCCTGTGATTATAAAAACCCTGGTTTATCTAAGTAAAGTGAAGTCTTGATTGGACTATTTCAACTTGACTTCATGATTTCTCTTTGTAGTTCGAATCCTCTATTTCAGGTCCTTTGTTTCCTCCTCTGAGAGAACCCAGTTTGTGAAATTGCAGACAGTTTCAAGCAAGCACTTCTTGGCATCCACAATAGTGTCTGGGTTTGGTAACTGTATATGGGATGGATCCCCAGGTAGGGCAGTATCCTTCAGTCTTTGCTCCATACTTTGTCTCTGTATCACCTCCCATGGGTATTTTGTTACCCCTTCTAAGAAGGACTGAAGTATCCACACTATGGTCTTCCTTCTTCTTAAGTGTCTTGTGGTTTGCGAATTTTTATTCTGGGTATTCCGAGCTTCTGGGATACTATCCACTTATCAGAGAGTGCATACCATGTATGTTCTTTTGTGATTGGGTTACCTCACTCAGGATGACATTCTCCAGATCCATCCATTTCCCTAAGAATTTCATAAATTCATTGCTTTTAATAGCTGAGTAGTACTCCATTGTGTAAATGTACTACATTTTCTGTATCCATTCCTCTGCCAAAGGACATCTGGGTTGTTTCAAGTTTCTGGCTATTATAAATTAGGCTGCTATGAACATCGTAGAGCATGTGTCCTTGATATATGTTGGAGGATGTTTTGGGTATATGCCCAGGAGTGGTATAGCTGGGTCCTTACTCTGTCAAGTTTTCTGAGGAACCATCAGCCTGATTTCCAGAGTGGTTGTACCAGCTTGCAATCCTACCAACAATGGAGAAGTGTTCCTCTCTCTCCACATCCTTGCCAGCATCTGCTGTCACCTGAGTTTTTGATATTTGCTGTAATGACTGGTATGAAGTGGAATTGCAGGGTTGTTTTGATTTATATTTCCCTTATGACTAATGATGTTGAACATTTCTTTAGGTTCTTCTCAACCAGTTGATATTCCTCAGTTGAAAATTCTTTGTTTAGCTCTGTACTCCATTTTTAATAGGGTTATTTGATTCTCTGGAGTCTAACTCCTTGAGTTTGATGTATATGTTGGATATTAGCCATCTATTGATTGTAGGGTTGGTAAAGATCTTTTCCCAATCTGTTGGTTTCCATTTTGTCCTATCGACAGTGTCCTTTGCCTTACAGAAGTTTTGTAATTTTAAGAGGTCCCATTTGTCAATTCTTGATCTTAGAGCATAAGCCATTGGTGTTCTGTTCAGGAACTATTCTCATTTGCTCATGTGCTTGAGGCTCTTCTCCACTTTCTCTTCTATTAGTTTCAGTGTATCTGGTTTTATGTGGAGGTCCATGATTCACTTGGACTTGAGCTTTGTACAGGAAGATAAGAATGGATCGATTTGCATTCTTCTACTTGTGACTGCCAGTTGAACCAGCACGATTTGTATCCCTTTTTAGGCTCTTGGTTGATTATAGCAAATTCTATGAGTCAATTTTCTATGTTAGAACAAATATGTGTAAAAGAAAATGTAAGCTCCATGTAAAATGTGTACATAGAATTTGGCATCTAACAGGTGTGTCTAAACTCAATATGAAGGAATGGCAGTGATCCAAGCACCGAGCTTTGATGCTGGACTAAGAAGTGGAAATACTCCAGTTTTTACAAAACTTTCTGCTCAAGGTTTTGATCTCCTCCTCTTTACCCTGTAGGTGTTTAACAACTCTTTGTGCAAAATGTTTTAAATGAAACACCCCTTCAGATGCCCTTATCTGAAGCTGGAATATTTAAAAGAGTATTATCTTGCCTGGAAGTTGAATTCTTTTGTATTCATGGTTAGGGAATTTTTAGAGGGCCTGGAATCAGTATGGGTGGAAAATTTGAGCATAATTAAATCCAAGTTAAAAATTCTGACACAGAATTCCTCAGCTGACAGTTTCAAACCAGAGCTTGTGGGCTTGTTAAAAATTGATTTTTACATAGCTAAGAAGTTGATTTATTTTTGTTACCCTCAACCACTTTCAAAATGAAAGGAAAATGAAGTGTTTTGTGAAATTCATACAGTACATCAATTCTATTTTTTGACAACTTAATTTCTGTGGTTACTTGAATATCATGATAGAGTGATCCTATATTGCTGTGGTTTCAGAAAGGTGAGTGTCTTCTGTTTAAGAAATAAAACATTTTAGAACTCATTAACAGGGTACCTCCATGCTATATTGATTTTATAAATTGCTTCTTAAATTAGGGTTTGGCATGATACACTTAAGTACCACTAAGGTTGGCTATTGTTTGGATCAAATCAATGTGTTTTCCTAGTGGATTTAGACTCAGCTATGCTTTGATACTAAGCCATAAGGCTCTTTTTAAAAAAGTTACATAAAATATAGACAGTTTTATTTTCATCAAAGTTATATATAGAATATAATTTACATTTTTAGATGCGATTTGTTTTTATTTTATGTTTATGAGTGTTTGCCTGTTTGTAGGCTTGTGGACCACGTGTATGCAGTGCTGGTAGTGGCCAGAAGAGGGTGTAGGATCCTGTGGGAGTGGGGTCACAGAGAGCTGAGAGCCATCATGTCCCTGGGTGCTATAAGAGCAGTAAGTGTTCTTAACCTCTGAGGCGTTCTTGCAGCCCCCAATTATTTTCTTATGAAGTCAGTCTTGCTGCAACAACAACAACAACAACAACAACAACAACAACAACAACAACAATTTTCTTCTCAACTCAATATTCTGTGTAAAGCCATTGACAGGTGGGACTCTAGATTCTATTCAACTGGTGGGACCAAGGAAATACCAGAAGTCAGTAGGTATCTGAGGTCTGATATAGACTCTCTATTGGGAATTTGGATTGAGAATTGAGAAATTATGGTTAAGAAGGGTTCTAAGACTGAAAAAATGCTAGGAGAAAAGAATTAGAATGAGAGTCTTCACACATCAAAGTCTGAGAAGCCAAAATTATGACCAAATGTATATTAGAATATATTCTGCAGCTGTACGGATAGGCATAGGTGTGCTGTTGGCAGCAGAGTAAGGTAGCACCAGAACACAGTTGAAAACATTCCACCATATGTCATTTTTACCCTTCTAGGCACCAAGATATACTAACTATGCATCTTCTTAGTTAGTGTCTCACTAGATGGCTCAGAGTTTTCTTTACTTCTTTATTTGTAGGGGGACTTAATATTTATCAAAGAATGTAGCTAATTCTTAGGAAAAAAAGTTATTCATCTCCACAGTATTTAAAATGAACATTATATTGAATACTGACCATAATGATCAGAGAGAAAGTGCCTCAGAATATTTACTTTACTTTGCCTGACATGTATCAGCCAATGATATTGATACAATTGTATAGACTCCTGCCCCATTTTCATAATGTAAAAATTACTAATTGGAAATAAAGAACTGTGTTATCCATAAGCACATGATAAAGGAAGACCCAGACACAGCGAGTCTTTTTTTTTTCTTTTGTTGGATTTGGGTTATTATGTCACCATGATCTTTTTGGCCAGAGGAACTTATTCCTATCCCGTTACATTCATCTCCCATGCTTTTGCTAACAGTTCCTGCATACAAATTTTGTCTGAACTTCAGAGTCCTGGGCTGAGTTGCTCACCAACCATTCAGTTTATGTAGTTTGTGTAGGCATCTGATGAATTACTAAGAAAAAATAAAGTATGTCTTAAAGCAGTTGCATAGTTGATCTGAACTCAAGATCAACTGTGCTCTAGCATTGGCAGCATAATGAGTAATCTAACAGTGTCTACATCCCCAAAGGACAGTGACTCTCTCCCGGGGTAGCCCTCAGCTGCCCCTTCAGTGGCAGTGATGGTAGCTGTCCTTCCCCAGCCTGTTGGAATTTCTGATGAGCTTGATCTCACACTGCTCTTTGCACGTAATCTTTTTATGAGACAATGTCAGTTGCCATAGCCTCAAAATATGTTGATTTCCTGAAAATATATATTAACTGGCAGCTGGATCCTTTGAGATTGTGTGTATTTGCTGACCACAAATACTTTCTTTGCTTACTCTCCCTCATCCTTTCTTCTACAGGAATTGTTTCCAGGCAAAGGAATTGAGATTCTAGGAATTTAAATTCTTTTTATTTTTTTTATTGGTTATTTTATTTACATTTCAAATGCCATCCCTCTTCCTGGTTTCCCCTCAGCATACCTCATATCACATTCCCATATTTGCTGTTATGAGGGTGCTTCCCCCATTCCTGCCTCACCACTCTCGAGTCCTCTTAGGCTGGGTTATCAAGCCTCCATAGGACCAAGGGTCGCCTCTCCCACAATGACATTATGTAGCAATCCTCTGCTACCTATAGAGCTGGAGCCGTGGGTCCCTCCATGTGTACTTTTTGGTTGATGGTTTAGTCCCTGGGAGCTCTGGGGTGTCCAGTTAGTTAATATTCTTCCTATGGGGTTGTAATCCCCTTCAGCTTCTTGAGTCCTTCCCCTAACTCTTCCACTGGGGTCCCTGTGCTAGGTCTAATGGTTGGCTGTGAGTATCTGCATCTGTACCGGTCAAGTGCTGGCAGAGTCTCTCAGGGGACAGCTATTCCAGGCTCCTGTTAGCAGGCCATTCTTGGCATCAGCAGTAAATAATGCAGAGTTTCAGTTATAGTGACAATGAAAACAAAGCTTCCTTTAGCTACTACTGTCCAAACCACTAGCAAAATTAAGAAAATTGCCCCCAGAACTTTACTCCTGAGAAAGAACTGTTTCTGATGTTAAACTTTACGAGACTGTGAAAATGTCATTTATGGACAGATAAGATTTCTTACTCAGTAAATGCTTATAATCAGCTCCGAGATCTATGTAATTACTGTTTTGAAACCAAGAAAACAGAGATCTCAAGTTGCTAAGCAATGTTTCCTGGGAGAGACAGTGTGTAGTTGCGACTGTAACTTTGAGTGGATAGTTTGTCAGTTTTCATCCTCACACTATTGCTACCATAGTTGACTCATAAAAAAATCAGGTCAATGGAAATGGGACACTGCCCATTTAGTAAAACATTAGGCCTCTAGTTGTACAAACAAATTCTAATCTTGATTCTTATGTCTAGCCTTTAGACTTTACCTTTTTAATATAACTATAAGAAAGAATACATGTTCATATCCACAGTTTCCAAGTTATCAAAACAAGCAGTATAATTGTTTTTAGTTGTCATTCTTAAGAGTGTGGTTATTGACAGTGGACACTAGCTCACTTGAGCAGATGGCTCTGACAGGCTCTGTCCTTCTCTCTGATTCCCTCTGCCATTAGATTATAGTCCTAAAGCTACTAGCAGCAGTCTATTCCCTTATTTGATAATTTCCTCCTCCTGAGGCTATCAGAGTCTACCTATCAAATTATAGAAGTCTAGCAATCCAAAGCCACCTTGGCTCACCTAATTAACATACCCAATTAAAATTAAATTCCTCCTAACACAGGGTTTCCTCTTTTACCTTTATAAACAGCCCGTTTTCCTATGGGCCACATCTGTCTCCTCTCTATCCATAGGCAGTCCTTTGTCCCACTCGGGGACAGATATTTCTGTGCCCTCCCCCTTGTCCCCTTTCCTCTTTCCTGCTTCCTCTATCTCCTATTTTTGTCCCCTCTCCTTGTACTTTGTCCTTTTAGGGCAAATAAATCTCTTTTGTGCTGAGAACTTGGTCTTGCTGAGATTGGTCTCTTACAGCGTCATTATTTCATCTTAAGTGAAACTTCCTCTTGAGAGTAGGAGCAAGGTAAGCCAATAGGCTAGGAAGCTAAAAACCTTATAAGTCTAACAAGTTTATGAAGCATGCCATGCCCTGGTAGTCTTCAAAACTATATGGTTCACAGGGCCACTCCATGCTTTTATGAGCAGTAAACAGCTGCTTAGAGGAGGAAGCTGGTTAAGTTGCCTGCAAACTGTGCAGAGAGTTCCAGGCACATGACTTCCCTGGCTCCTCACTAACACTGTCAAGGACTTCTTCAGTGATGGAAATGCCTTTGAGTAACTCCTACTTCGATAAATGACCTCCTACCTAGATTCCTGTAAGCAATCCCAGTATTCAAATTGGCTCCCCAAGCTACATTTGGGTAGAATTTCTTCCCTGTCTGGGTTGACTAGATGTTTGTTTTATATATTCACAGGAACATGCAACAACTGTACCAACTACCGAAAATAACTCCTAATTAGATACCGGACAGTCCTCATAAGAGAGTTCTGATTAGTTATCTGTAACAATGTATTTAGCATGCATACTTTTTTTTTTCTGTGATTGCTGACCTAATTGTTGACTTGGATACTGTAATACTTGTTAACTGAATTGGAGGGGGTTTTGTTTCGATGCTGACATCAGTGAGTCCCAGTGGGTTCTTCCTTTACTTCTTCAACTTATAGTACTTGATTCCATTAGATCATAGCTATCAGTTCTAAATGTCTATCCTAATATTTAGTTCTATGACCATCCCCCTAATCCCTGTGGACTGAGCAATATAATGGGGAATGTGTTGATATATTTAAATTAAGAAATGGTAACTTCTCTTTCCTCAGTTGTCCTCCAGAAACCTGTGGTCAAATTCATTCTGCATCCATCTGTTAGAACTAATACCTTGTCCTATTAAAAGCAATTTTTTTATAACTTTACAAGTTTTTAGTTTCTCTTTATATTTTTATTGTTTTTATTCAAATGTCAGGTTTTGATAATATGCCTATATTTTAGACTGTCATCAAGTCCTAAAATGATTATTTTTTTCTATTGTATAACATGTTACTACATTGTGCCAAATAAAAACAAAGAGTTGTTTAGTTCTTAAATATTTATAAAATTTGAAATTACGACCAGCAGGAAAAAAAATCATTGAACAAATTATGAAAATCTATTGTCTTCCTAAGATACTTTCTATGGAGTAATATCATCTTTCAAAAAGTAACTTGAACAAGGTTGCTTTTCTAAATGTTTCCTGTAACATTAGCTGCTTGGAAATGTGAAAAAGGCAAGGCATAAGCTGTAGGTGTATTTAAAGGTTCATCTGCACAGCTAAGAAGAAATATTGGCTTTTAGCTTCCTTATTTATTGCACAAGGCAGAAGAAAGAGTGACCAAATTGAACACCAAGAGCTGGTGAGATTTTCTTTAATCACACAAACCAACAGGCTTAAGCCTTAGAAACGACATTTCAAAGGGCAGGTAATTTCAATTTTGACAAATATAATCAACAGTGGTCTTGATGGGAAAATGTAAAAATTCAAAAACCCCACAATTATATAGTTTATTTTAACAACAGGCCACAAGAGCACAGGTGGCTCTTATGTTAAAACTCCGGCAGAGGAGCAGAATGAGTAAAAACCCAACGATTAAACAAACTCAGGTGCTTTCACAGGGTGGCCCCAAGTCAGTCTCTTTATTCATCCATCATTGGTTGGGAATATCCACCCGAATCACAAGCAACTAAAGCTCTGGGAAGTGGCTTTTGTTTCTGGTAATAGTCATCACATTCAACTCTCAGACTAACAGTGTGATAACATTCGTGCAAGTATCTATGGTGTAGGGTATTGCTTTTCCTTGAACTGACTTTCCTAGTTTTAAAATTGTATGCACAAGGACAATGTATTTGGTCATATTCATCCTCCATTACCCTTCCATATCTCCTTCCCGACCCCCTGCGACTTTCATTTCTTTTTTCCTTTTGTGGGTGTAGGCCTGTGCATGTAACTGTAGAATGCTCATGAATGCAGTCATATACAAAAGGCAGTGTGTCATAAAGCTTCCCTATTTGCCAGTTCTTAGAGTCTTTCCACTCTCTCTTCCCTGATGTTCCCTGGATCTCAGATGGCGTGGTAGAGATGTCCAAGTCAGGGCTGAGCACTGAACCTCTTAGCGCTTTGATTAGACACCAGTCTCTTTATTAGCTTTCACCCACCACAAAAAGCTGAGAGCCGCACCACACCGCACCCGTCTATGTGTATAATCATATACACTTAAAAAGCTGTTTAACTGAATGACCATTTAGCAGGATAACATAGTAGGTTGTTTTGTCCTGTAGGGCCTATGAATTTCCCACTTGCATGTGTTTGGGCAGAGTTATACTCCCAGATATGTGCTCCCTCTTGTGGAGAGGAGCGCAAGTCCATTCAGTGACTAGTTGGTTTTCTCCAAAGCAGGGGTAGCACTAAAAGCTGTGTGTGATTGTGAAGATGACAACTTTGTGGAAGGAATGTTCAAAAGAAAGCACATGGTATTTTCTCCATGAGTACAATGGTTAGAGATCACAGATGAGGAAAAGTGGAAATGGGTGAGATTTAAAGTCTGTGTTCCTTAAAATATTCTTCATGCCCCGCTGAGGCTGTGGTTCTGGATTGATTCCTTCTTTCCTCAATTTTTTTTTTCTTCTGAGATTTTTCTTGCCCAGATGTTTAAACATTGAGTCAAATGTTATTGAAACGGCGAATTACTGTGTGTGTGTGTGTGTGTGTGTGTGTGTGTGTGTGTGGTTTGTTGATTTGTATTTGAGGGGAGCATGTATGTGCCATGGCTTGAATGTGGCGCTCAGAGGACAACACGTGGGACTAACTTCTTTTTCCTTCTATGATGTAGTTCTGAAGCTCACGCATGGGCCTTTAGGCTTGGAGGTGAGTCACCTTAACAGCTCAGCCCTCAGTTATTTGCTTGGTATTTGGTAACTTTGGATTCTTTGTATGACTCTATTCTTCTAAATATAGAAAGAACTGCAGTAGTTCGCTTATCTGAAAGGTTGGACCTTTTGATCATTCCTAATTAAAAAAAAATAAAATCACAGTTATCCTGAGCAAGAATAGAGAGTAGGTCTCCTCAAATACCTACCAACAACAAATTTGGGTTTTATGAATGTCCTAGGCATCTGGTTGTTGTCCTTCATAGATAGATACTTTCTGTGCTAGCATGTGAAGCTGTCAATAGGAAGCTAATCCATTTGATCTCTTAAAGTGAATGATTTCAAGGACACCTGCTTATGTGGAACACTATTCTATATCAAATTGCTTTTATTAACTTATTTCATGAATTGAAAGACTCAGTAGCATTGAAAGTTTAACGACTTTCCAATACTGCTCAGCAAGTCATTGTCAAGATAAAGTAGACTTCTGAAATTGAATGGAAAGCCTAACAATCAAGTAATTGTGTCTGTGCATTTTATGCTCTGGCCTCTTATGGGCTCCATTATATTTTGTGCGGGGTGCTTTCTCCTTTCAGCTGGCCACACTTCAAAAGCACCAGCACTCAGAAGCAGTAGCTCTGGGAGTGGCACCATCAGCGGCATTTGGCTCATCATTGACCCAGAGACCCTGGCTCTGGACAGCAGTCCATCCTCACAAATGTGCCTGTGATTGACCCAGAAAATGCAAACCCTCCATGGCTGCTGATATTCAGTTGATTGAATGAGTTAAATGGCCAGATACAGGGCTGTGTGTCTAGAAACCTACACTGTATTTTTCTCTTTTTCAAAACTATGAACTCTACTTGTCAGAATAAAGAATTTTCTTTCCATTTGCAAGATTTCTCACTCTGAGTTCCCCATGTCTCCTTTCTGCTACATTAACCTTGGATAAGCTGTGAATAGGATAATATGGAACATAGGGGCATATGATATAATGTGCAAGGGAGAAACTGGGGAGGCTGATCCTCTCCACAGACTTCCTCTAATGGCTTGTGCAGTCTTCCAGGTGGCCAGCCCAGCCACAAGAACTACCAGTTTAGATATTGTACTCTTCCAGCTGTTGGTATCTCTTCCATACCTACTGTTGCATGTAACGACAGTCTGACAGGGCTGTGTTGACAGAATTTTTCTTAGCTCAGAAGTGAAAGCAAGCCAAAACAGTTACATGATGAATGGATCAGAGCTGCTTCTTATCTCTCTTTGAAAGGAAATGGTCTTTTTTTTTTTTTTTTTTTTTTTTTTTTTTTTTTTTTTTT
>JADRCC010162876.1:0-12559 GCA_019843855.1 Hylomyscus alleni
TGTGTTCACTGTATCAGCATGTGTGTACACTGTATCAGCATGTGTGTACACTGTATCAGCATGTGTATGTATCAATTAAAAAATCTATGAGAGTCAGGGGAAGTGCTGTAGCTAATGCTATCTACAAAGTCCCTATGAACTGTGATAAGACAACAATGAATCTAATGACCAAGGCCTAAGGCAAAGCGTATGACAGAGAGTAAGTTCTTCAATGTAAGCAAGTGGTAAATACATGAGTATTCATTTTATCATTATGATTTTAAAATATGCTTTGTATATAATCGATTGTATGTCATATATTTTGTAATTTTGTTAAAGTGTTTTTCTCCTAGCATAGGAAGAAATGTTTTGCTTAATAAAAAACTTACATCAGGCTACCTTTATCAGGTACTTATATCAAGCCAGTTAGAGGCTGAGGGAAGGAGAATTCAGAGTGTCTCCATCCTGTTCCCATTTTAAGTAGCTGACCTTCCATGGCTGTGTCTGATCCTAAGATCTGACATTACCAACTTTCCCCCATCTCCCTTTCATCCCAGACACAAAGTTGCATTCTTGATTTTGCCCATTTCTGCTTTTCTAATTCTTTTGCTACCTTAGAAACACTGCAGTCATAGATGAGCTTTCCCAATTAAATATTCTTTTTTTTTTATTTCTTTTTTTTTTGTTTTTTGAGACAGGGTTTCTCTGTGTAGCCCTGGCTGTCCTGGAACTCACTCTGTAGACCAGGCTGGCCTCGAACTCAGAAATCTGCCTGCCTCTGCCTCCCAAGTGCTGGGATTAAAGGCGTGCGCCACCACGCCCGGCAAATATTCTTATCATAAGATTTCAATTTAATCTATGTAGTACGTATTGTTCTTTAAGATAGAGTTTTGTTGTATAGGTCAGGATGTTTTAGAATGTTCTATAATCATTGGCTCTCAACATTGGGAAAGTGACATTGATCTGTATAATAATGCTTATACAGCATTATGTTTCATGCATAGAGAAACAACACACAAGTGGGGTCTAGAATTTTCTAGCACAAATAGAACCTCAGTGAAGGTGGCCAGACAAGCCCTTTTCCAAAATAAACTAAGAAAAAGCTAGCAAGGCTAGCAAGGTTATTTCTGAATTCAAGACCTGACCAGAAAAGATGAAATAATCACAAATTTCATTCCTTTCTTCCTTCCTTCCTTCCTTTCTTACCTTTTTTTGTCCAGAGAAGGTAATTAACATGCTTCCGTGAGTTTTTTTTTAGCATTGTATTCAGTCAGGTCTTGCTGCTGGCATATTCAAAAGCAGGAGCCAACACTAAGAATACCCCAAAAGAAAAGAAAAGATGCCACTGTTAATGGCACCCATTCCGTAAAGGGGTTCAAGGAGAAAATATGATAAGTACATGAGGAAGATTGGCCATTCCTCTCCAAAAAAAAAAGATTTAAAAGGAAGCAAGAGAGACTTAAAAATCACTCCATAAACAATAGCAGGAATGTGTGGTTCATTGAAGACTGAAATAATCCCACAGCAGTGCACTGAGTTTTCATTGATGTATAAGTGGCTGCCTATTATGTGTAACAATGAAGGGGACTAATTTAACACAAGAATGTAGACAGAGAAGCGATGCTGGTTTAATAATAGGTTCACTCTCGGCAGGAATTCCTATGCTAAGGATTGTGGCGGAGTGGGGAAGAGAAGCAGAGTTGGATGACTGTAAACCCCATGGCCTCTTTGCTTAGAAGTCTATTACACGAATGTGCCGAGGAGCCGTTTCAGTGCCCCACCGTGTGAGTCAAGAAATGTGACTTCAACTTGACAAACTACAAAAGGCAAGACTGGGAAAAGCTGATAGACTTCAGGGATGGCTGTTACTGGCTCTCACCTTCAGAGCATCGTTGGCAAAAGATGAAAGTAGCCCCGGTGCACACAGCTGCAGGTGCACAACCTTAACTTGGGTAGAGAGCAGCAGGGGATGGAAAGGTGTACCCTTCACTGGAATCCAATTTGTTAAAGGAAACTGTACATTCTGTGAAACTATTTACCCTGATTTGGAAATTAGTGGTTGCCTTAGCAACACTTGAATCTCATGAGGCTCCCACACAGTGCTAATTTCAATTCATGGACACCTTCACGGGTGAAAAATGCAAACAGTAACTTGAGCATCCCATTTGGCATGCCTCTCATAGGAAATGAGATTTTCCTCAGCCAATAAAGCCATCCTGATAGTACCTCCCAATTATTGATAGCTTTCCACGTCTGGTGATACACTGCTTGGCTTCATATCTCAGACCATTTGAAGGGCATATGCAAGCCTGAAATTTTGAGATATGACTCCATTTTGCAGATGGAAAAATGACCTGCAGATAGGCTACCCTGTATCAGTGGTTACTGCTGATTGTAGCTCAGACCTGACAAACTTCAGATTTTCCTGTTGTTTTTGCACTTCTACCTTTGTTAAGAACTGTTATGTTTAATCACTACAAAGTCCATTAGATTATCCTGCTCAACATCCTCAGTTGAAATAGGAAATTAAATAAACCAAACATACAAGGACAGGCAGTTCAGTGGAGGCCACATAGCCAATACCAAGAGAGCCCTGAAGAGAATTTAGATTTCTTGACTGTCTTTGAGCTGTCATTGACTGGAGGACGCTTGTGAGCCTGCAGCTCTATGATCACTTCAATAGTACACTCTATCTTCTTCAGTTCATCTTGACTTCAGGCTAAGCAATGGGTGACTGTTGACTGAAGGAAGGAATAAATGGCATTTTGTCACACATTCCTCATTCCACAAATGCTCAGGTTTGTCAGGGTCAAAACTACAGGTGATACTAAGGTGCTTAGATTGCAAAACTCCAGCATCATTTCCTCTCAGGGCCATGAGGGACATAGATTAGCTCACCTTGATTCACTTCTTCTGTAATTATCATCGCCTCCAGCATAGATAAAATCTTAGCATTTTTCCCCAGATGTGAAACTTTACAAAACCAGAACAAAAACCTTAATCCAATTATAGTTTAGTTTTACATTAACTTTACTTCATTTCTCCTGCTTTTGAAATTTGATTCAATTTTGTGTGCCTACAGGATTTTATGAAGAACACATACATCCAAGTGTGCAAGATCTCCAGCAAATGCAGTTACAGGTATTTTTGACCTCCCTGATGTGGGTGCAGGGAACCAATCCTATGTCCTCTACAAGAGCAAGAACACTTTTAATGTCTAAGCCATGCCTCTAACTCCATAACTTTACTTTATAAATGAAAATTTCTTATTCTCATATGAACACATGAAAGACATTCATCCTGCTTTAACACCGTTACACTTGAAGCCTCATAAGAGTTTGATTTGAGGTAGTGTATGCTCAAGTAGGCCCAGAAACCAAAGAAGGAAAGCTGTGCTTTATAACAATG
This sequence comes from Hylomyscus alleni, assembly GCA_019843855.1. Taxonomy (NCBI): domain Eukaryota; kingdom Metazoa; phylum Chordata; class Mammalia; order Rodentia; family Muridae; genus Hylomyscus; species Hylomyscus alleni. The sequence continues at coordinate 3,388 of JADRCC010162876.1, forward strand.
AATTTCAAAACTATGCTGTATGTATGGATCTTGTGGAGAGCTTATAAAGTCCAAACCAAAAATCCACTTAGGTCACAGTGTGATCTCTGCTTAGAATAAGCTCCTGTGTGATATGATGCTCTATGGACTGCACCTTGGGAAGTGGGTTCTTTCAAACAGTCTTCAGTATAGGTTGCTATTGTATTCCATCTCCGTACCCATAATAAAATCCATAAGACTTCATATTTTAATGTTAGGCATAAACTACTAACATCTATCTCTTCCCACACAGAACATCTTCACTTGAATATACATCTTAGTCTCTAAATAATGATACTTACATAGGGTAAGATTTGTTGGCATGGCTGTTTTGAGGCAGTTTCCCTCTGTAGTCTGGGCTGGCTTTGCACCCTCAGCATCCTCCCTGTCTTGCCTTCCAGAGTGCTGAAATTAAAGGCATAAGTTGTCATGAATGGCTAGGGGTAAGATAATTTTCCACATCATCCTCCACCCCCCAATGTTGTAAGTTTTGACCACACATTTCTTGATGCAGAGAAATTAGTGTGGCAAGGGCACAACTGTCATGAGAATTATACCCTACCAAACAACAACAACAAAAACAAAAAAGTCAAAACACTGAATCCTAAATCTAGAAATGAGAACCCTGGGCTGGCTTTCTGCAATGCAGTAGGAAGCATCCATCAAAATACATAAATAAATAAATGGATAAATAAATAAATAAAAGTAGTGTCTCTTGGTTCCCATTATCTCATCATTGAAATGAAGTCAGCAAGTGAGATCATCCGTAAGGTTCTTTTTCTTCCCTGATATTCTTCATTCCTAACTGTACTATGGGCATCGCATATTCTCACCATCATATAACTAAAACGGAATGAGACAATAAACAATGAGCTTTTATGTTGTGATTGTGTATCAAGAGTTAAATATTTTAAATCCCTAAAGGTTTCCAGTTTGCACGCCCAGGCTGGATGCTCAGCTGCTCATGTCATAAAGCACGCTCAAACACATTTTCTTTCCACCATGAAAGACTCACATTCATGAGGATCCCATCTATGCCTGCAGCAGTCAGCCTGTAGTTGGTAGGGATACAGGAGTCAAATGGCAGATTCCCTTTGCCTCTGGGCAAATGTTTTTTGTTTGTTTGTTTGCTTGCTTGTTTTTTTCCTACTCCACTGTCCTGCTTTCTGGAGCTGACATTCATTTCTCCATACCATCAGAGCTCCTGAGCCACCATGCTATCACTCTTGCCATATTGTTATGTAGCTCTCCAAAGTCCCCTGCTTCAAAATCCCATTAAGACCTGGCCTCCTCCACAGTACCCTTATGCTCCCAAATTACCATTCATTCTTCCTCTTTCTATCTTTATCCAAATTCCATTTCCGTAGTGGTTTCTGTACAGTTTAAAATATACGTTTTCAGTTCATCCTAAACAGAACAATGGAGATGACCTTTACCTACAATACTTGCATTAGCATCCCCAGTGCTGGCATTGCAGGTGTAGATCACCACTCCTGAAACCAATAATTCTTGATGCACTAATAGTAAATGTGTTTTTTTCCCCCTTCCTTACCCTCTGTCCTCCTATAAGGTAGTGCCTTGTACATAACTGGATGTATGTTTGCTTGGTCTTGTTATAAATGGTTTACTCACTCTTCAGGCCTCCAAGATTTTGTTAAAAGAACATGAGAACCAGAATCCCATTCATCAGGGAGAAATATGTATCAGGAAAGAAAATATTGAGCTGAAACTAGTTATGACTCACAAGGTCATTGAGTTAGTCAAGACTTAGTGATCCATTCATTTATCAAACATTTGCTGGTTTTTTACATATGCTAAATACTAGACTAAGGCTTACAAATTTAAAAGCAAAACATAAACAGAATTAACTTTTAAAATCTATAATATCTATGAGTTTATGGACACCACATATTGGATATGATGGGTTATTCATAGAAAAGGAGGGACACATAAAGTTGAGAGGGGTAAAGGAGGTAAGGATGGCTCTTAGGCACATTAGGGGAATTAGAGGGTGAGCATGATTAAAAAAATGCATCACAACATTTTTACTAATTCTCACACAATTAACTTGCATCAATTTTATGAACTCTCAAAGAATAATAAAACATTTAACTTCTTAAAAAAACAAGAACAAGTATAATGAAATAATAATCAGGGTAAGATTGTATCGATTATTGAACAAAGAAAGGGGCTTGCAGAAGATGTGCAGAATCTCAGGAGAATTTGAAAACTGTAAAAGGTTCTATGCCACAATAGCATAAGACCAGGAAACTAACTGGTAAGGAGCAGACCAGACACAGAAAGACTCTAGAGCCCCATAGTGACCCCACATGGTTGATTGCCTGGGATGGACCTAAAGCTGTACCTGCGGTACAAAGAATAACTAATAGTACAATCACTCATCCTAAAAATGTTAAACCATATGCTTTACATTGTAGGGTAGGTTTTAATATTCACTCAGTCAAACAGTAAGTCAGGTAAACCCTTCTCATTTAAATTGGACAAAAACCATATAATCCTGGATCACAACTACTCCAGAACCCACTGTAATTTACTCTTCTCATTTCCCATCCTGGAAATACCACTTTGGCAAAGCTTAAGATTTTTTTCTATTCTTTTTTAATTTTTTCTTCTAATTCTTCTCTTATATATTACTTTCCAACCACAGTTTTCTCCCTTCCCCACCTCCCAGTCTCTCCTGCACATCTCCCCTCTCATCCAGATCTTCCCTCTCTCTCTCTTTAGAGAAGTTCGGTCCTCCCAGAGACATTAACCAAACACTGCATAACAAGGTACAATAAGACAAGGCACATACCGTCACACCAAGACTAGACAGGCAATCCAACAAGAGGAAAAGCATGCAATAAGAGTCAGGGACAGCCCCCACTCCCACTGTTAGGATTATCACAAGAACATCAAGTTATTCAGTCATAACATATATACAGATGTCCCAGGTTGGACTCCTAGAATCCTGATCTCAAGCCCCAATGAATCCTCATCAGTTGATTCTGTGGCCTAGGTTTTTGTGGTGTATCCTTGGCCCCTCTGGTAATGTAGGGTTGCATCCAGACAACACTTTCATATATAGAGAAAGAAAGACTTGCCCATCACCACCACTCCAGTGCAATATGAAAAGCATATCCCTGAGTTTGAACTTGTTGCTACTGCTGTTCCATAACAAATGTCACAAAGGTTATTGAAAATTCTAATATTTATTCTTTTGTGAATAACACATACTATCCCAAGATGCTGTGGGATTCCCTAAAATCACTGTTATTCCATCCTATGCCTGGCTGTTTAAATGTAATGGAGCAGAACACTGTGCCTGATTTTTCATATAAGATGACACATCTGTGATGTGTTGGAAATGGACTGAGGAAGAATAAGAGAGGGTCACTTGTGAGAGGCGAGTGAAGGAAAAGTCAAGGATGACTCTGAAGTTCCTGTCTTGAGCGAGTAGATTTTGATTTTGTGAAATTAATTAGGGAGCATAATCAGAGAAATGACTTCAAGTGTTGGACAGGAGGTAATGAGTTCACTAAATAATTGTTGATGTGAATAGGTGGATTAATGAATCTAACAATCAAATATAGCATCATTGAAGTGAAAAGATGATGGAGAAGCTCATTTAAAACGGAGCCAGTTCAACTAATTATTTCAAGGTTATCTAATATATCTGAAGCATTAAACGATTTGTGTGTCTTCTGTTAGGTGGGTGATGAGTAGAACACACATGAAATGTAGACATATTTGTATACATCATCCTAAGAGTGTCTAAAACCTGGTCATGGCGCATTTTTAAAACATCTGCAAGATTCTGTTTAATGCATCTCTAATTGTGATTTTAATCTCTAATATAATTGTTATATAGGTCAATTAACCTATAATCATTTTTGCTTGAATGTGCTACACAGTGCTTTGTTAGGCCAGCTCTGCTACTGCCCCATCATCTCAGTCTTTGGGCACGTTTGTTCAAGGTTTGCTTCACTCCTTTGCCTACTATGAAATAGGAATACTACTAGTCCTACTATGGAATAACAGTGATTTTAGGGAATCCCACAGCATCTTGGGATAGTATGTGTTATTCACAAAAGAATAAATATTAGAATTTTCAATAACCTTTGTGACATTTGTTATGGAACAGCAGCAGCATCAAGTTCAAACTCAGGGATATGCTTTTCATATTGCACTGGAGTGGTGGTGATGGGCAAGTCTTTCTTTATTTATATATGAAAGTGTTGTCTGGATCACTTGCCTAAAGTGATCGCAAAAGTATTTTCACCTTTAATTAGATTTTTTACTATGCTCCCAAAGATAAATGGATCCCTAGTTTAGATGATAATTTTTGAAGTGACTTAAAAAAAATCGCTAAATTTTAATTTCCCCAGATATTTTTCCCCAGCCAATGATCACATTCTTGCTGACATACCCGTATCGTCTATTTCTATCCCAAAGGTGATGAGGAGATCTGACAGATAGAGACACATCAGCAGCCATGCCAACTGGCTGCCAGCTTGGACATATGTACAGAGCAGAGAGTATACCAAAGTTCCCTACGCAGAGAGCCAAGAGCCCACTGACATTCGCCAATGACTGAAGAACATGTCAATATCTCTACAGTGTAGTCAAGTGTGGAGCGAGCCATGTTAAAGGTTCTGGGGAGGAGAAGATGACCACCTGGGTCGGGTACCACTCTGCGATATATATGTGCCTCATTTGGCATCCACTTTGCCTGTCTGCTGCTGGGTTTCCATCTGTCGACTCTCAACATAATGTCAGAGATAAAAACTGAAGACTCCATGGCTTCCAAATGCATTTTTTCTGCTGGCTGCCTGATGGCTGTCTGGGGACATAAAATTTAGAAAGCAACCCTTGCAGACTGACCCTCTTATTGGTATGTACATTTTAATTTTAACTCTGCAGAATGTCTATTTCATCTAATCAAAGTATAAATCTAGGAAAAGCCTTGCAAGTTTACAGGTACAAACATGGAAGGACACAGTCCATCACTTATCAAAATTAAATTTCATATGTTTGTGCTAAAATTTATAATTTTTATATCATGCACCCAGAATACATATTAATAACTGAATTGCAGTGTAATATTAAAATGCATTCAATTTTTACTGTACTACCACATCTAAGTCTTTTCAGGATAAATAGAAATAGATATAATGCTTTGAAACTGTCTTCTACTTGTATTTAAAGTCCCCCAAATTCATGTATCTACATCATCTTTAACTGTTTACATGCATCTCTCATTTAAAAAAAATTAAAGATCTATCAGCTAGTTAGTTATGCTCTTCCTCCTTTTCAGTCTTATGATTTGAAACAACCATATCCTTCTTTCTTAAGTATTCAAAGACACTTTAAGTTGATTTCAGGACTACTCTGTAATTGTTTAAACATATTCTTTCTGATATAATGAAGGAGAGTCAATTCAAACATAACTTGAGAAAACTGAAAAGCCAAAGAGCATCTTTGACTGGGAATAGACACACCCCATGCTACCTGAGATAATTTTGTAAGGGCTAACCTTTTCCACGAAAGACCCAACTAGCAGCTGAAAGAATCAGATGCAGATATTTGCACCCGACCAATGGATAGAAGCAGCTGACCCCTGATGTTGAATTAGGGAAGGCTGAAAGAAGCTGAGGAGAAGGGTGATCCTGTAGGAGGACCAGCAGTCTCAATTAGTCTGGACCCCTGAGATTTCTCAAACACTGGACCACCAAACAGACAGCATACACCAGCTGATATGAGGCCCCCAACACACATACGGTAGAAGACTTCCAGGTCTGTGTTCATTCAGAGATGATGCACCTAACCCTCAAGAGACTGGAGGTCCCAGGGAGTTTAGAGGTCAGGTAGGGTGGAAGGTGGAGGCATCCACGTGGAGACAGGAGGGTTGGAGAGGAGGTGTGGGATGTGGAGCAGTCGGAAGGGGGCAAGGAAGGAAATATGGAGTGTAAAAAGTATATTAATTTATAAAAGAATAAAAAGCTGAAGCTGAAGCTTGGTGCTAAAATGTGGCTTTAGTATGTCTCATTCCATGGAATCTGTCTCCAGCAATACAAAATTGTAAAGAGTATTCCTTTTGTAATCAAAGGAAATATTAGAGAAAATATAAACGCAAATTAACAATGAAAAATAAAAGAAAACAGAACTTCATGGTCTGTCTTTAGAACGTGGTTTTAAGATCTTGGAAACAAGACAACATTAAGATTTGTTTACCCATGTAACTGTGTGCGTGTGTGAGTGTCCACACATGTGCACACACACATGTATACATCCTAATGTACACATATTTCTTACTGAAATCGTGACTTTTAAAGACTATTGTCCACCCTGCCCCCATAAACAGCCTTGACTTATGTTAGTGTGCGATCACTTCTGTTTCAGTGTAGGTGAAACCTGTGAATGTCCATAACTGATAGGCAATGGTGTGTTGCTAGTATTCTTAATTTACATTATTAAAGAAAACTGTCTTACATATTTTCCTGAGCTAATAGCCATGTTGTGCTCCCCTTAGGTTAGGAAGCCGTACTAATCACAAAGCTGAAAAAGACCCCAATCGAATAGTTTAAAAAGAAAGGTGGAGAGGGAACCTCTATTATATAATTAGAAGGAAACAAATTTTGTCAGTGACCTGAGTAAGTTTCTAAGCTGATTTGTCCCCTAGTGAAGCCTTTGTTTTCAGCCTTCTAGGAAACTGAGCAAAAGGATTGCCTAACCTGCACCTGGCCACTTGATCTGCAGGACTGTGAAATAATAAATGGACATTATCTGAAGCTGTTAAATTGTGACACTTTATTTCACACTGCTACGACCTTAGTATGAGTTTGTATTCAATTCTTCCAAATGTGAATGCTAATGAATCCTACGGTCTTGTGGTATTTTTGACAGAAAGCACTATGGACTGCTGTCTAAAACCACAAAATCTTATACTTCAGAGCTCTCAAGCCTGTGGCGAGGTGATTCACTTTAAGAATTCGGAGAGACAATCTATTCTAGGTTTCTCTCATAGGTTCTGTGATTTGCTGGCCATCTTTATCATTCCTTTGCCTATGGATACATCATCTCCATCTCTGCCTGCAGATTCACTGTGTTCATGGGTTCCAGAAATAAGTTAGAAATATTTAACATAATCCTCCTGTTAAATTATATTTTCATTAACACTAGGGTTTGTGACTATCTTATCTGTTTCCTCATTTAATTTTCCATGTTAACAGCCTTATAATATTATACACTAAATAAATGGTTTTAAATGAACATGGTTCCCTTTAATTACTGCAATAGCTTAATCTGGAAATGTAATCACAGAAAATCACTCTGATTGAAGATCTGCATTGATACCGCAATAAAGATGACATACATTTGATAGGTTTAAATGCATAAATTTTATATTTCTCAGGAATCATGTAACTTGACCTTCCTTTTGTATTCTGATTAATAATATCATTATTTGAGTATGCTTCATGACAATTTAGGACCAGTAACAGTCTTACAAAAATAAAAAAAACTATGCTAGAGCTCTTGGCTTACACGTTCACTGGCACTGAATGTCACACAATTTACATTTCTGGATTAAGTGGCCTGGAGTTGAAGTATTTAAGAGAAAATGGAATGAGAAACCTACTGCAATTGTATTGTGTCAATATTCAGGCAGGGCACAGAGGAAAACCACAACAGGTTTGGAAACCAATCAAATTAAACACCGCCTAAGCATGTAAAGAGAGAGAAAGATTGCAGCTCATCAGGTCACACTGTGATGATGAAAGAAACAGATCTGATCACTTGATTACGGGCTATCTATCGACACAGAATCATGGAAGCTCTTCCAGGGTATCTAACCTTTAGTAATGCATGTGGGCATTTCTACAGCTTGGGAAGGTGAAGTGAATATCTTACAATTCGAGTCCTGGTTCACCGTGGAAACCCCAAGCCCCATCCAAGCCATTCTAACTTGAGATCAGGCAAAATTTGATGATATACAGGAAGCAATAAGGACAAAGGAGGTAGTTATGTGAAGCTGGGAAGTGGCACATCACTGCAGTAGCTCTGGAAGAAGGAAAACACTTTTAGAAAAAGCCACATGCTGAAGAGAATACAAATGTGGGAATATCGAGAGGCAGTAGGGTAGAGAGTCTCCTGGGAGCGCAGATCAATCCAAAATTTCACAGCTAACGTTCCTTTTGTGATTTGGGGCGTGGCTGTTCCTCTTTTCTTCACTTCCAAATTTTTGAAATGGAGATATTAGTATCTATTTCATGCAATCTCTCTGAAAATAAATATACAGATAGTTCATTAGAGCAATTCATAGTTAGAAGCTATTAACTAGTCATTAAGTTTTCTATAGCTAGACGATTATCCTCAATGTTAAAATTTGTTATATTTTTATGAATGTTGTCTTATAATGGATACTGTCTGATAAATGATACTAACTCACTTTCATATTATTTTCTGTTCTGAATGTATAATGTGAATTAAGGTACCACTAAGAAAATACTGGTTGTTTATAAAGACTTCAGTAGTATCCAAAGGCTGAACATGAAATAGGTGCACCAAATAGCACGAACGGTGCCAAGTACATCTCTATTAATAACAGAAGCTGGTACCACAGCCTTTAAAAGAATTTTTAGAAGTTTAATAGGTATGTGTGCATACGTGACTATATGTCTGTGCATCACATATGTGTCTGGTGCTCGGAGAACTCAGAAGGTGTCAGATCCCTTGGAGTTAGATTTGCATACATTTGTAAGCCACCAAGTGAGTGCTGGGAATTGAACTTGGGTCCCCTGAAAGAGAAACCAGTGTTCTTAATCATTGAGACACCTCTCAGGTCCCTGATACAATAACACTTTTAGATCATATTATATTTCATAATTCTAAACTTTAGGAAAAAACAAGTATTCAAAGAAATACATACATATATAATATATATTGCATAATATAACATTGCATATAATATCATATATGTACATATGAAATACAGGTATTTGAAAGTTTTGGGTCCACACTCTTCTTTAAACAAATCAAGCGGTTAGAAATAGAGCTTATTATTTAGAAAAAAGATTAACCTTTAAGATAACCCTTTAAATTGAAAATGTGTGTGTGTGTGTGTGTGTGTGTGTGTGTGTGTGTGTGTGTGTGT
>JADRCC010162903.1:0-10595 GCA_019843855.1 Hylomyscus alleni
TTTTTTTTTTTTTGGTTTTATGGGTCTTTATTTATTTTTCACTTGTGAGGGTTTTCTTGTGTGTTTCTTGCTTTTTTTGTTATTGCTTTGGTTAGGTTTGTGTATTTTTTTAAACTTTTAAAAATTTATTATAGGTAAGTACACTGTAGCTGTTTTCAGACACATCAGAAGAGGGGGCATCCGGTCTCATTACAGATGGTTGTGAGCCACCATGTCATTGTTGGGATTTGAACTCAGGACCTCTGGGAGAGCAGTCTGTGCTCTTAACCACTGAGCCATCTCTGCAGCCCTTATTTGTGTTTTTAGAGAGATTTGATGCTCTGTGGAAGAGAGAGGGGAAAAGTGTGAGCATAAAAGGGGATGGAAGATACCAAGACACTGAGGCTTTCTAGATGCAGCCAGGACTCAGAGAGGGTGGCAGCGTGCATAGGGCCTGATGGGTCCAGGAACCGAAAGGAGAGGCACACCAACACTCCTACCCCTAAAATGATGCTACCTTCAACAACGAACACTTGCTGATGAAAGATTAGTTTTCTCCAAAGTTGTCTCACTGGGGAAACAGACTCTCTTAAAGGTAGGCCCTGTGTCCAGAAGTAGATGTCACCACATAAGGAACTCAATGGCGTCTTTTGAGGTTCTTTGTGCTGCAGCCACCAGTGGCTACACACGAACAGGTTCTGTGGAAGAGAGAAAAGGGGCCTGGGAAAATAGAGGAGTCAGACGGTGAAAGGAGTAACGGGACTGAGTCAGAAGTTCTGATCAGAGTCCAAGGTGTATTTTGAATCTTCGAATTAAGTAGACAGGGAAAAACCCTTCTTCCCCCAGAAGCCAGAATCTTGTGGCCGAATTAGCATCTGGTTGCTAGCAGAAACTCACCAGGCCAGGAAGGTGCTCAGGAACTCAGCAGGTGGTGGCTCCTAGCAGGAACTTCAAGAGAGGTGGAGAAGTGGCAGAACAAAAGAGCTTTTTTTTAATCTCAGGAAGCCTCACGCTGGGTGGGTGCCTCAGGCTGGCTGATCTGGACCTCCCTCAACCCTCAGGAGAACCGGGGGGTCCTAGTCAGGTTGATAAGGCATAGGTGGAGAAATGATGGCAGAGATGACACATAGAAGTACAGGATCCGAATGTATTTCTTAAAAATGGCATCAGACTTTTACAGTCATTGGAAAAGAGAAGTGATAAATCTGGCAGCTCAGCAGTTGAGGTACATCTGAGGCCACCTGAAACACACTGGGTCTAAAGCAGCAGCTATCTCCTCTGGACTGGTGCTGCACCCCCCAGGCCCAAGCACTCTGGGCCCAGGGGACTGTGGACTGCATGAATCTCAGTCCTAGTCCATTTAAGTTTCTAGTTCTAGTCAGAGTGCTAGTCCAGTGCACAAAGTGAAAACCAGACTTATGTGGTATACAGAAAACAGGGCGAATGACAAGGGTCACATAGGCAGGCAAGGGTTACAACAAGGTCAATAGGATCAGAGAGCAAGACTGAAGTCACGTAGGCAAGTGACCACCACATCAAGGTCAGTAGGATCAGGTATCCAGGTGTGAAGCAGGCAGAAGTGCAGTGGTGCCCTCCCTGCTGGGGCTATTTCGGTATTCCTGTGCTAATTGTCTGGGTCTGCTGAAGGCAAGCACCAGGAAGTTCTAATCTAGAAGTTCCTGCTAATGTCCTTAAGTGTGGGAAGCCCTATGATTACTCTCCAGTATGTAAAACAGTTCTGTCTTCTGTGGGACTGCCCTGAGAATTCTAATTGTTAACAGTAAGCAATGGTGCCTGACCTCTGTTGCTAACTCTGAGGACATTCTATCTGATAAGGCAGATTCCTTGAGAGAAATTCCAAGCTAAGGACAGCTTGGAATTAAATTAGGATAGGTTGGAACGTTGTGCTGGCCAGGAGACAATGCCTAATCTTAAGTTTAGCCATTAATGAACTATTTCTTGGGGTACCTTTTATGCCTAAATAAGAGGACGTGTTGACGATTGCAAAGACTAATCTGGAACACATCTGAGTTAGGAGATGACAGCGACTGTCTGAATATCCAGGAGGCACAGATCCCCTTTGAAGTCATAGCACCCTCTTATCCTTAATCAGGCTTTTATCCCCAATATTGCGGATTTTACTGAAGTAAATGAGTGGGTGTGGCAGGTGGGGGTGGCTGCTTTGTAACAAGGCCAGCTTTTGGCTGGGGGAGGTTACACTTTGTTACTCATCATGTGGTCATGGCTTTTTTGCTTTTAGACCTCATCGGTCACTTGCTTATATACTCTGGCCTCTTGGTGTCTTGGCTTTCATTCTATTGGATCCCTGTGTGTGTGGATGTGTGTGTGTCTCTGTGTCTATATGTGTTTCTTGTGCTCTTTCCTTTGGCTCTTATTTGGTTATTTTTCTTTTAGCTTGTTGTATTTTATTATTATTTCTTAGATGCCTGTTTGTTTTCTAACAAGAGACAGAAAGGGTATGTGTGTGTGTGTGTGTGTGTGTGTGTGTGTGAATCAAAACATATTGTATTGAAAAAATGTATCTTCAATAAAAGAAAAAACTTAGAAAAACAGAGAAAAATAGAACAACAATCTGGTGGCTGGGGAGGTGGGGAGAATCTGGGAAGAATTGGAGGAGGGAAACGCATAATCAGAACATTGTCTGTTTCCTTGCTGTCCAGGGCCCGTGGAGCTATCTGACGATAGGTCAGAAGCGTCTGTGTCTGTGACAGTAGACGGAGCTTCTGAAGGTTGCTTCTCTGGAGCTCTCCTGGGTGTGGTAAGCACCTGGACTTGACAAGATGTTGAAAAATGTTATAGTCAGGGAATAAAATTAAGTACATTTGGGAGAAAGAAAACATTTTTTTTTTCGATGTACGTTTGAAACCCAGAGGAGTCTCACCCTTTGGAATAGGTAGTGAGTGGGAACTTTGGGCAGATGTACTTATCTGGACGGAGCCTATTTGGTCTATAAGAGGAAGATCTGAGTAAGTTTCCTGTAGCTTATAAGTTTACAAAAGAGATAACATGAGTTAACAACATGAACAGTCTTTAAGATGAGCCTTTTGTGGAGCAGAAGGAACAAAATTTTGTGATTAAAAAGTTGGATCATATAGTGGAATGTTTTATTAGAGTTAATGTCAGGACAGTGGCATAGCAAGAAGAGGAAATGTGAAACATTGAATTAATGGAAACCGAGTTTAGGTAAGGAGATAACAAATTACATCTGTGAGAGCTTTTTCTAGCTGTCAAGCTATAGCTTTCTTAGCTGTCAATGTAGTCAGAAGTCTGGGGAATAAACAATAAGCTAGCAGGTATATAATTTGAAAACTGACAGAGTCCACTAGCCAACTGTTCCCTGTGGTCTCCATGGCAACTTGGGCAGTCAGTCTGGCTTTCAAGCGCAGAAGACGCCGGGCTTTTTCCTCTGTGGAATGGATGTACGTGACATGAGAAACGACTTACCCTGATTTAGCCAAGTCATTTGACTCAGGGTATCCAGTGTTGTCCACTGTGTTTTTCAGTGATTATCGTAACACTATGCAGGCAGTATCCTGTAGCTGTGTCCACTTCTTCTGAGACCTCCTGGGGTTTTAGACTGTTAAAGGCTTTGGGAATTATTTCTGTCATAAACTTGATAATTAGCAAACTTCTGACAAGGTTGAGGGGTCTATCAATTGGTTAGAGCTGAATAATTTAATGGGAGTAGTAGAATCTTAAGTAACTTTGACAGGTTGTGTAGGTAGAGAAAAGCACCTTTAGCATTAGCGAAGAAACATTTGGTTAGGACCAGAATAAAAGCTAACAGCAGTGGCTTGAGATCGAACTGAGCTGGCAGGCAAGACGTGGGAATGGCTAGTTTGCGGAGTGTGGAAGGCACCAGGCAGGGGCAGGGGCTGGGCAGTAGGAACGGCTGGGCGCGCAGACTGGGCGGGTACACAGATCTGCAGAGCTAAAGACAGGTGCAAGATTGCTAGGAACCACGATAATGACCTGTGTGGTCCTGCTGCTGAACGGAGTGGTGGCAGTGGGAACTGTGTGCCAGGTGGTGGTGGCTGTAGGTGGCAGCAACGGGAAGTGTGCTTACGTTGGCCAGGTGCAGGGTGGGACTTCCTACTAGCAACCAGGAGTCCATGGTGGGCAGGGAAAAGGAAGTTCTCAAAGTAGCGTGTTCCATACCCCAGCAAGGTGAATGCTATTCTTGTGGCACCGCTAGCCTTAACTTTATAAGTCCCCGGTAGAGAGAGGGGGAGGGGGAGAGGGAGAGGGAGAGGGAGATGGAGGCAGAAAGGGGCTCCCTCCCGTGTGCAGGAATGAGGCTTCTCGGACAAGGTGAAAGCTGTTTTGGGGCAGATAGGGTGGGCAGGGCCAAAGTTGCCTTTCTAGGGGCTGTGAGCTTAGGTGTGTGTGGGAGGCAGCAGATGGTCGCACACATGGGAAAGCAAGTCTCAGACAGGGTCCCTGGCAGGGCTCACTTTTCCTGCGCTGAAAACGGAGCAGAGCTAAGGAGCGGAGTGGGGAGGGAGACGAAGACATGGCAATGAAGACTGACCCCTGGCTGAGACACGTGGGGACTGGGGACTAACACTCGGAGCCTGTGTTCCTGAGCCACAGAGAGTTGTTTGTCCAGGCCGGGCCTGGAATCCTCAGCTTCCAGAAAGAAATTGTCTCAAAAGGAAAGAGCAAAGTTTCACCCAAGGGAAGGAGTCCTAGAACGAGGGTCAGGGCAGCACAGGGTTAGCTTTGAGCTCATGAAATCTTCCCTGGGACTATGTGGACAGTTACTCCGACCAGTGAGGGATGAGAGCTTACCACTTCTAGACTACCAAGCATGGATCTTTTGTGGTTATCGAAAGATTAGAAAATGCTACTACAGTCGGTAGTTACTGTTATTAGCATGGAAATGTCCTTGGAGTCTCCAAATTGACCCTGGGAAACTTGACTGAACAGCTAGTCTAGAAGTCCTTCCCCACAACCGCAAACACACGTAGAACAGCAAGTCCCAACCCAAGAGCCCACAGAGGTCAAGCTGAGGAGAGGCAAGAGAAGGTCTCCAAGTCAGTATGAGCTCAGGGAGATGAGCTCTGAAGGACACCCTCCCTCACCCCTAGTCTTGGGTTAAAAGTCCGCTGTTTAGGGGCAGACAGAGGTGGGTGAAGGAGAAACTGTCCTTGGCTTCTGCCAGTTACATTTCCCTGATGTCTGCCTTCTCTTTCACTTGCAATTCTCTGTCTCTCTATCTCAACCCCAACCCACCGTGTCTGTCTGACTGCCAAATTTTCTTTCCCTAAAAATCCTATTTATTGGACAGGGACTCTCCCAACTCCTGTGCAAGTTTATCTTCACTGTGTTTGTCAGGACCCTATTTCCAAATTCACATTCTGAGACAATAATGGTAAGACAATAATGGATGGTAAGTTTAGCATAAAAATACGGTGTGGGTCCAACCCATTTCAACCTCCCAAATATAATTTGAGACTTTTTTTTTCAGTTTTATTAGAAAAGGAGAATAATAGAAATCGTCTAAAGTCTATATTCTATTCATAAGTAAAAGTATCCAAGACAGATATGAGGCCATTAAAGGCCACACTCCCAAATCACATTAGCACCACAGAGGCCTCTGCCTTGCAGCCACTATAAGAAGGAGTCTTGTTTATTACAGACTCCTAGGATCTGAATAGAATCGAACAAACAGGAGCCTATGTTAGTATTCTGTCTAAACTCCACCCCACAGTTACCTGGCAATAGCCAGGTAGGCCTGGCCCATTATAAAAGGGGCTGCATGCCCCCTCCTCCTTCTCTTACTCTTGCTTCCTTCTTGTTTCTCTCTTGCCCTCTTGGGCAATTCCCTTCCCCCATCCCTTCCCCCTCTCTCCCCGTGGTCATGGTCAGCCTCTACTTCTCTCTACACACACTCTCTCTCTGCCTTTATCTCCTATACTACCCTCTTAACTCCCCTCCCCACCCCTTGAATAAACTCTGTTCTATACTATACCATGGGGCTGGTCCCTCAGGGGCAAGGAATGCTTTGGCATGGGCTTGTTGAGGCATCCCCTTCCCCCATACCTCACCACACCCCCATATCTTATACCTCTTTATCTTTTTATCAGCCTAACTCACCCTGTCCCTTTGTAGCTCGATGGAGTTCTCAGAATTTAATAAGGTCTACCCAGCTTTCCTGTGTGGTTCCTATCAGGCCACAGCAGATATGTGCTATGTGTGGGAGGGACCTGGGTAGTTCTTAAAGTTTTCAGTGGATAAAACCAGACAGCTAATGTTTGCTCACCATTTCTCTAATTGGCCAAATTCCTGATTTTGCTACTTTGGGGATGGCTCCTTAGCAACATAGTCACATTATTGCATACTCAACAGTTTTGCGCGCTCTCTCTGTCTCTACAAATGCACAAGTGCTTTAAAAACTTTACTTGTTATTAATTGTCAATTCTTAAAAAATCTGACCTAATATTTTAAGGCATTTTATGATCGATTATTTTTGGTTATGAAATTCTCATTTGAAACAGGAAGAGAGCATATAAAGGCAAAAAATAATGCAAGTAAAATGGAGATTTTGATCTTAGAAACTTGTGTCTGCAAAAAAGGATGCAGGTCCCAAAAATGGGATTCTTTAGTGTGTAAATTTACCTCGAGAACAGAGGAACTGGGTAACAGATCACAGCAGGAACCCAGCAGGCGTGCTGGCACCAGCAGCTGATTCTTGTGAGGTGGTAACACCCGCGGCTCAGTCTCCAGTGGATGTTTGTGCTCTGCTCCCAAAACTGTGGATTCCATCTCTATGCGTCCTCTCTGTTTTTTTTTTTTTTTCTTTAGTATCTATTCAGGAAGAAGAATACACCCATGAGGAACGACAAGAACATTAAACTTGTCAGTGGATGTATAGGTATGAATCCTATTCAAAATAGTGTAATTTTTAACTATTCAATTTAAAATAATCACAAACATTCACTTGCAATAAAGAAAAAAAAATCTATGCTCCCAAAGCATGATGGGAACAAGCTGTGAGCCACAGGGAGAACTGCTGTTTAAAATGATTCATTTGCAAGAAGAAGGCTGGGCAGGTCACTAGAAACCTCTCACAGTACAAAATGTGGCTGGGAGATGCGTAGTTTAGAACTGCTTCAGGTCGTTGGTATTCAAGAACAAATGATATAATCAAAGCATCTTTTTTTTTTTCAGATGCACAGTAGCTCCCAGAGGACCAGAGAGATGCTCAGACTCATGCCCTCCTCTGAAAAGAAAGTTCTTTTGTGTGGGTGGCTAGGGTGATTGCTTGGCATCATTATATTCTCAAAGTGCTCAGGAGAGTAATTCATTTACAGCAGCTGGTATAATTATTGTTGTATTTCAGTAATCATTACTTCGTGCTAATCACAGACGATTGTAATTGCTGATACAAGGAATGAACTACATACTTTCAAAACAGCCATTTTCAGAAAGAGGTGCAAATGAGAATTAGTATGCTTTGAAGAGTCAGGGGAAGCTGGGAAAGTGGGGCATGCATTGACGGCCACATTTCTTCCTGCAATGTGATCATAAGCAAACTCCCTGAGTTTACCTGGAATCAAGAATCCACTGGAGGCTGCACATCGTCGAATATTTTAGCAAAGATGCTCTGATACATTTCTTGGTGTAACAAGAACTTCTCTTAATCTCTTAATCTTAGTTTCTAAACCGGAGCCTTCGGAAGGCTTGGCGTTTTATTAGAACATGTCCACCTCCATCCTGCATCTCTGCTGTTCGTTCCTCTAATGAAGTTGCTGTACCGGTGTAGGTGCTGACAAGCCGCGGCATGTGCACCAGACACGCCAGAGCCTTTTCTCTCTTGAAACATACCCGTGGGCTTGAGAAACCTCAGTGTGACAGACTTGTCCATAAACCAACTTCCTTTGGATGCTTGAAGGAATCTCATGGGATGATACTGACCCTCCATCCCATAGCCATGCACTTTAAGATATTATAGGGTGACATCTTTGCAAGCAGCGGCTCTAATGCTACAAACTCTGATCCAGCAGAATGGAGCCTCAAATTGAGGGAGACTAAAGTTTCATGCAATAGCCACCTTGATTCAGAGCAGCAGACAATTTATACTCTGAGGGTTAAGAGGAGTCACATGAGTAAAGTGTCCAATCACCTGCATGCCGCATGTGGCAGAAACATGTTTTTCTGTAGAGGCATATAAACAAATAACAATGTCCAGTGGTAACGAGTAATCTGAAATAAACTCCCTCCTATCTGCTACTTCTGGGAGGGGCACAAAAGCAAAATCCAATTCTATCTCTCTCAAAGAAACTCAGGTCACCTAACTCTTGTCTTGGCTCTTTGGAGTTTTCTCACAAGCATTCAGAAATCCCCTCATACACCTTCGTTCTTGGACTGTGTTCCGACATGGATCTAGTCAAGGAGGGAGGGCAACTGCTTCACCGTGGGGAACATGTCCTTTGCTAAGGTTTGCAGCTGCTGTCACGGTTACCACAGGGTTATGAAGACATTATTCACAGATCTTCTGACATTTTAAAGCAAGCAAAGCATTCCACATGAACTTTATTGTCAGAAAAGTTCCATCAATGAACTGACTTTAAACAAGCATAGTGTAGGCTAAATAAACCAGACCTGACCTGGTTTGCAGCACCTAATAAAAAAGTAAGTGACCTTCATGTGTACTTTTCAAAGACATTCAAGGAATATCAAGTGTTCTTACATTTAGTCTGATTTTTGGTCAGTTAATTACCAAAGTGTCTTTAACTTAATATGAATATAATCGGTTCAATTGTCAAGTGCATTAGACTTAAAATGTATTTCAAGTATGATATCACATTGAACACCCTTTTGTAGTATGTGTTTTGTAAAAAGTCAAAACTTTAATTTTGAATAAATTCATTGGACTTTAATAGTGAAAAAAAATTACTTTGAGTAAAACTTGCCTTTATGGCAGCCAACATTTCCGTTTTAGTAAGGTTCAGTGGAAGGATAAGAGGGTATGAGTAGTCTTTGTAACAGGCCAATGTGACTATCTTGTTATGAAATATTACTGCAGTTTTCATCAAAT
The DNA here is from genome assembly GCA_019843855.1 of Hylomyscus alleni. NCBI lineage: Eukaryota > Metazoa > Chordata > Mammalia > Rodentia > Muridae > Hylomyscus > Hylomyscus alleni. The sequence goes on from JADRCC010162903.1 coordinate 9,044, forward strand.
GATTTTTATATTCTGAGACAGAAATGTAAGTAGTATTATTATAAATATTTTATACTCATTTTGGTCTGGTAGTCCCTGTTTCAAGTAGGAAAGAAAAGTGATATTTCTTTGAGTCTTGTCCTTTTCAAAACTCAAGTAAGTCTGTTGCCTCTGGCTACAGAGATCAAAAGGAGTTTCCCAAGTCAGTTCACAGAGTCTGTCTGTCTTTCTGGTCTTTAGTATTAGCAATAATAATAAGCCAGGTGTTACTCTTGGGAAATGGAGGTATTGATTATTAAGAGTTCGGCATGGAGAGCCAACAGCAAGGCTCTGAGCTATTTGCATGGGAGCAGACTTCAGCTCAAGTCACAAATCTTGACAAATGATGCTTTGAGCCTTTAACCGTCAGCTCCTAAAACCGTGGTTTTGAAAAGCACATCATTTTTTTATTAACTTTTCACCTCTGAAATTCCAGTTTACTGACCGAGTGAATCTCTTCTTACATTGAATTCTTTTTTTTTAACTTTTATTGCATTATGATGAGAAAAGTTACATGATTTCAATGTATCTGAATTTGTTAACATTTAAAAACATATTTTAAGTAAATAGAATTAAATCACAGTCTTGTTTCCCTTTTGTACCCCAACTCCTCTCAGAGACCCCCCTCAATATCTACAATATCTTTTTTTGTCATATTCCTTAAAATTTATAAAATATTATGACAATAAAAATGAGTATTATAAAAGTTGTTTGATATAAAACAACAATCAATTTAACAGTTTTATGTAGATGCTTGTCTACAACAATACTGAGAATACATTTTTCTCAATATAATTTTTAAATAACTCCAAACATATTAACTGTATATTTCAAAATAATATATCACTACTAGTATTTTCTTAAATGAACATAAATATATAAAGTCTTTTTGTTTGTTTGTTTGTTTTGTATTTAGTAGAGTTTACTGTGGTACAAGCCCAAAATAAGAACAATTTTTAGATATTGGATTTCATTGTAATAAGGCTGTATTTTAATGACCAAAGGAATTTACCTCCATTGTAGCTAAGCTGAGAGTTGACAGTTCTGCTGCACCAAGGGATGAATTGTAGGCACAATTTTTGGATACAGACTTTCTGCTATGGTCAAAACTATTTGAACTGAGTGAGTGACTTTATTCTCAGGCCACAGAGAACAGGTTACATTCATTTAAGAAATGGTGTGTGTATTAAGATGGTCTATCCATAAAATGATTCAATGAAGAATGAAAACTGTTTCAATGAAGAATGGTTCTGCTTGGAGGGTGGCACAGAAATTAGGTGCAGGTAAGAATCTGGTTCATTGGCTGTGATAATTTGGAAAAGCATTCATCTCAGAGAAAGAATAACTTATAAAGTCCTCTTCTTCAAACTTGATACAAGAGCTACAAATGTCAAGCAAAGCATTCAGTCTCATCCTTTGTTGTTCTCTTTCCTACAAGCCACCTCCCAAGTTAATTTTCTATGTCTCCCTTGGGTATATAAATACTTTTGAAATATATAAGCTGTTCTGAAAACCATAGTATAGTGTAAAAACA
>JADRCC010162904.1:0-14562 GCA_019843855.1 Hylomyscus alleni
ATACAGGGTATCATGTAGCTAGCTTAGGCTGACCTCAATTTTGCTATGAAACAGATCTGCATCTTCCAATGTGATCCTCCTGCCTTCACCTCTCGTATTCTGGGATGACAGGTGTCCACAGCCATGCCCAATCTATGTGGCGCTGGGAGTAGAACCTAGGGCTTTGTTCAAGCTAGGGAAGTGCTCTGGCAACTCATGTATACCCCAATCCCCATTTAACAACTTTCAACAGAGTCCAATTGGATATATCCCAACCACAAGGAATTGTCCACTGCCTTCCTATGTGTGTGTGTTTGTACACTGGCATAGCCATGCATGTGCACACATATGAGTACATGCTTATAGAGGACAGAGGTCGACTCTAAGTGTGGTTTTCAGGTATAACTCATATTGTTGCTTGAAGCAGGGTCTCTCATAGAGACAGTGGGTTCATTGACTGGGCCAGTGACAGCAAGCAGTTTGCCAGATGAGCCATTTCCTCGGCCCTGAAATGGGTTCTGGTCCAGATGATCTCTAGGTGGCCTGGGTTTCTTTCATTACAACACCATGGCCACATAAATTAAAATGCAACATGCTGTTCTGGTTTCCCTACTTTCAGGTCTTGTGATGCTAAAACAGCAGCTAATTGCCTGTAGCAGACCTTTTCCATTTCAACTCCAAAACCTTTGAAAGCCTATTCCTCATGACAGCAACTTGTCAGACACCAAAGGAACTGCCCACATTCCACAAGGCATTGGCATCAACGGGGTTGGAGAATCCATGGCTGGCAGAGTTCCCAGGGATGGCATCTTGGTAGAAAGGTCCTGCTTCCATGGAACTAGCTGAGACTGGCTCTAGGGCAAGAGTGAAAATGAAGCCAGAGACTTAAGATGCTTCCATATATGTCCCAGAGAGGTAGAAGATCAGGTACTATTCTTGCATGCAAGTTCTTCTTCAAGATGGTTTAAGCTACACTTATGTTTTCTGTGTTAAGCCAGGTGTCTTCACTTCATTTGTGTTGTGACAAAATACCCCAACTCACAAAAAGCACCTTATGGGAGAAAAAGGTTTATTCATTTGAGTTTACAAATTCTAGCTTACAGTTCATCATTACATGGAAGTCAAGGCAGGACCTTCGGGCAGCTAATCACATCCATAGTCAAAAGCAAAGCAAGAATCAATTCTTGGACAAGTTTTGCTCAGTGAGCTTTGCATACTCTTGTGCAAATCCAAATCTGTGCAAATCCAAATCCAGCCACCTACAGTGTGCTGGGTCTCCCCAGTCAACTGGTGTGATCAAAACACCCCCACCACAGGTATATCCACAGGTCAACCTGATCCAGACAGTCTCTCACTGAGATGTTCTTTCCAAGTGATTCTAGCTTATGTCAGGTTGACAGGCAAAGCTAACCATCATGCCGGGACAAATATAATGGCCACTGTCCCATCAAACATGCCTTGTGACCCTTTTAGCTGTACTAGCCAACTGCAGGTCCCCACTTGCCCCTCCCTGACAACTCAGCACCATGCTGTTTCACCTGGCTCCCAAAGGGCTGATTTTGAACCTTCTCAGTTTGGGTCTCTTTTTCTTTTATGTCCTTATGTTCTTAATTTCCAGGACTCAGGGCCCCTGAGCTCATCTCACCAGAATTTCTCTTATGTAATTTTATGGGGTTGGGGGTGTGAGGATTCCTTACACCTCATGCGTGCATGCTGGATATCTGACAATGTGTCCTTACAATAAGCTGTGCCCAATCCCCATCTGAGACCCTACTAGACCATAGTAAGAAACCATCAGCTGTCCTGAACTGCCCTCAAATCACTTACGCCAGGGGCTCCAACAAAACACATCCTCTTGGCTTTTAGGGTTTTAAGTCCAAAATCAAATTTGGGCTCCTCTTGGGAGCTCCCATGGCGTCTTGCTTTGCCTTTTCTAGCCCTTGTTGAAAGTCACCTGACTTCTTTAATTTGTTCCCCTTCCTTTTATCCTCAAAGGCAGAAACATAGCATCTTCAAGTCTCTCTCTCCTCATCTGTTGCCTCCTTCTCCATTTCTCTTTCCCTTCTCCCTTTCTACCTGTCTCTGCCTTCCTTCCCTCTCTCTTTCCCTCCTTCCTGAATCTCTCCTTCTCTCTTCTTCCCTTTTGTGATTTCTTTTCCCATCTCTTGCTCTTTCCTCCTCTTTTTCCTTCCTGCCCTCTCTTCCCCACTGCCGCTTTCTCTTTTCACGCTTGTCTCTTCCTCCCCTCCCCTCTTTACTTTCACATTCTTCCATTCTATACTTCTCCCTCTCCTTTACCCCCATCCTTGCCTCATTCGTCTCCATCTTCCTTCACCTCTCTTTCCCCACATTCTTCTTTCTCTCTCCATCCCTCTCTCCCACTGTCTCTTATATCATTCTTTGTCACAGCTCCCTCTGAGATGGTGACGCTTTGGCCTCCCTAATACTCTTAAAAGATTGCACTGAGTTCATCGAGATCTCAACATCCCATCTTAAGCACACCTGTAGTCCCTTTTACCCAGCTAGGTAATGAGTTACAGGGATGAGAACAATTCCATCCACGTACATCCTTCAACACTCACCTCCAGTTTCTCTGTTCATCCTTGTCGAGCTCCAGTTCCCACCTGATAGTATATTTCCTTTCACAAACTAAGATCTTGGCAAAGGGAAAGGAAAGGTATTGGCTCTTCTGGCCTCACTATGTATGGACCTGCTAACTTGACAGTGTTTTAGAGCCCCCACCCTGGGAGAGAGTTTGGGAAATGATGCTGGTGTTGCTACACAATGATTATATACACCCATATAACTTATTTTCTCTGTACCATCTAGGTTTTCTTTTTTCCATTCAGTGCAGTGGTCACCAGAACAAGGCAACTCAGCATACTCAAACAGGATAGCATTTAAGCAAGAAACTGGAAAAAAAAATACCTTTTTTTTTTTTTTTTTTTTTTTTATGAAAAGAAACGTGGTTCTTTATTGAAGGAACAGCCCGCCATACAAAGGTGTATTGCTCCCCGCACCACCACACTCAAAAGGAAGCAGGGGAAACTACAATAGGAAGAGCATGCAGAGCCAGGAACTGAAAAGCAGAGAGATCCTGGGAGGCACGGACTGGAGTCTGCTTTCCCAACATCTCTGACAATCTTGATTGTCAACCTGATCAGGTTTAGAATCACTATGGAAACAAACCATTGAACACATTTGTGAAGAATTTTCTAGGTTTTCAAGATTCTTAGGATCTAGGAAGCAAGAGCGATCTTCACGTGTGCTTTCTAACTTCCACACATTTGCACTGAGCTACACACAGTCTCATCTCTATCATAAATGAAGTGGAAAGACCAGTCCTACATGTTGGTAGTGCCATTCCATGGACTGGGGGCCTGGGCTGAATAAAAAGAAGAAACTGAGCTGAGCAGCTAGCATCCATCTCTCTCTGCTACCTGTAGATGCCAAGTGACCAGCTGCCTCACACTCCTGCCACCATGAAAGACTGTGTTTTCAAACTGTGAGCTAAAATAAACTCTTCCTTCCATAAGTTGCTATTGTCAAGTATTTTGCCATAGCAACGAGACAAGTTAATAATACTATTCCTTGAGTCTTTATGTTAGGAAGGTTGATGGGTGGGTTGTACCTTTGACCCATTTCCAAAATTGACCTTGACAACGAATGTAGTTATACTGACTCATGGTCAAGATACCCCACTAGTTTTATGTTTGCTCAAACTCACTCAATTGAATGGGAGTGGGCAGGTGGGAGATATCCACTTAAAGCAGAATTTCTATTTATAATCTGTGTGATAAAGAATCTAAGATCAACATAATTTCCATGTATGGATATAATTTTATAAAAATACCTCTTACATTCAGAAAGACTGAACTTTTGCTAGACCCCACAGCCAAGTTAATAATATACCTTGAAGTCATTTAAGAATGTTTAGTTAGCCTGCTGCCCTACTGTGTATTCAGCCTGTTTAAACATAACCTTTCTTTAAAAGAACAATGTAGCAACCTCCTTTACATGCCTTGGATTTCCCCTGCAATCAGCTTTTACAGCCCAAGATAATGCATAGCTCTAATTTTAAATTATATAATCTTCCATTCCCTTTCCCCAGAATAATGTATGTGTGTGTTGTGGTAATCATTTACTGAAAGCAGCCAACAGGTTGGAAACAATCTTATAAAACAAACGTCCATCATAAATGTGGGCAACAACATGTGGAAATAGCTTGATAGTGTCTGTTTGTGGTTAGCTTTGCTATTCCAAGTCAGTTGGGGTCAATAAAAATGACTTTTCCCCTTGTAAAACTCTGTTAAAGATTTCTGTAGAGAATCTCTCATCCCTTTATCGTGACATGCCTTCTATACTGTTCAATAAACTCAGAGCAAAGTATTCTGCAAGGGACACACAGCAATAGAGACAGACAGACACAGACAGATTATAGACAGGCCAGTCGATAGAAACTACAGACATATGGAAGACACAGGAAAGGAACTGAAGAACATGTTTGGGTTTTCTTTTCATCGAGTTAAACCAAGAGGAATTTTTGTTTTCATTCTTAATGTGACATCAACACATTTGGTGCCTCTGAGGTTGTCCTTAATGCATTAGTCAACACAATTAGAAAATGACAAATGGAGAACAAGAGAACAGTAGCTGAGGGTGAATGAATGAATAGCTGGGGTGTGTTGTCAAGGAAATCCAGGGCTGTCAGGTGACCTGATGGAAATGAGACTGTATGTGCAGATGTGTGCAAGTTGGAAACCACATGTGAAAATCACTCTTGCTTTCTAGATCCTACAAATCTTGAATGTTGTCTAGAAAACTGAGAAGCAGGGGCCAGAGATGGCTTAGTAGATAAAAGTGCTTGCTTTGTGAAGGTAACTGTGAAGGTTAGAGTTTAGATGCCCAGGCCCTACAGCATCGGGCAGGAGTGGCAGTTAGTCAGTAATACTGGCTCTCAGTAGACAGAAACTGACTCCCCAGGGCAATAAGCAAAGCTGGACTAGCCGAATTGGTAAGGTCTCCAGTAAGCTTAGTAAGAAGTGTAGAGAATGATGAAGGAAGATAGCAGATGCCAAATCTCTGGCTTCCACCTGCACCTGCACACATGCGTGCCTACAAACGTGTGCCTACGTAGATAGGAACATTCCTGCATGCATACCACACACATATACATGTCCCCCCAAACCCTAAGATGAAATGCTGAGGGAGACACTTGGTCATATGTCCTAATGATGGGATTAACCACATTGTTCATGAGTGACGCTTCCTTTACACATTACCTTGACTATCTGTGTGAGAGCTACAAATATAGCATTGTTAGTAAGAACTCACTACCTAAGGAGGAGGTCTCAGGACCATCTGATGTTAATTATCTGGTTACAGGGAGACTTAGAGAAAGCTTCCTTGAGATATAATCTTAGTGGAAAATGATTGGCTTGAAGAAATGAACTAGATTTACTTAGTCACCAAGAATTCCTGTGTCTAATAGTTCTATAGAAGTTGGTTGTAGGGGTCAAATAATAATAATAATAATAATAATAATAATAATAACAATGATAATAAAAAGGAATGAATAATGAGGACAGAAAAAGAAAATATATGTAGAAACAGCTTCGTGTAATGAATTAATTATTCCTTTAAATAAACTTACAGGTCTGTATGCATGTACATGTGTACTTGTGTGTGTGTGTGTGTATGTATGTGTGTTTGTACATGTGTATATGCTAGAGGACAACTTGGAAAGCAAATCATTTTTCTTTATTTAAAAAAATGTATTCATTCTTATTCTATGCATGTGTACGTGATGGGGGACATGTATGTGCACCTGTGTGGAGACCAGTGGACAATCTTATGGAGTCAATTCTCTGCTTTCACCTTTCCTTGAGTTCTTGGGATTGAATTCAGGACTCTAGATTTGCACACCAAATGCCTTAATCCACTGAGCTATCTCCCTGTTTAGCTTTTAAAAGCTTTTTGCATACTGCATATGGAAAATTGACCAGCTCAGACACTCATGGATACCACTAAACATGTCCTGACAGCTGGAATGGCAGCAAAAACTTTCACAGGACATTCATCATGTGTACCTAATGGAGTTTCTTCAGTTCATCTGCACAGTAACCTGGCTGGTGGATATTACTCTCCTTTCACAGCAGAGAGCTGGAAGAGATGGAACATTATTAACTAGTCCTGTGGTCAATATCAGAGTCCTGTCTGCCCTGGTTTCTGAGACATTAGAGGTAACTAGAGCAGAGACCCAGAGAGGCACTTGGGTATCAAGAGCTGCTCAGCATCTGCATTGAAATTAAGAAGCACACATTGACTGACCTGAGGGACAGGCCCTGTGCTCAAGGGTAGGGAGTCAGGTCTTTTTTATTTCACTCAAAGATGGTTTCTTAACCTTGAAGACTTGGTTTAATCTTTGGAATCCTAGGAAGGATCATTAGCTCTGTTTTACAGATTAAGCAAGGTCAATTCATGTGGCAAATCTCTGCTCATAGCTAAAGGCAAGTTACAAACCAGAACACATGCTTTCAAGTTCATATACTGAAATCTTTACCCGCATGGGCTAGGGAGATGGCTCAGTCTATAAAGTGCTTTCCTTGCGACTCTGATAGCCTAAACGTAACCCCTAGAACCTAAAATAGTGAGCCTGGGGTGATGAAGCACACTCGTGATCCCAGTACTGAGGCAGAGGCATGCAGAATCCTGAAGCTCGCTGGCCAGCCAGCCCTAACCTACTTTGTAAGTTCTAGGCTAGTGAGAGGCTCTGTCTCAAAAGAAGTCAAGGTAGACAGTATCTTAGGAACAACAACTCTGGCTTCCATATGCATGTGCACACACAGGCACCTGTACAAACACCAACACACACCATAGTTTAATAAGAACATCCTTACCCTCAAGATCTCCAAATGTGACTGTATTTGAGGCAAGGTGACTGAGGCAAAGGAATCTGGCTATGGTCTAGCTGTAATGCTGTTGTGCACAAAACATGGGGATGGGTGCAAGAAAGGAAGGTGTCCTTGGCCTGACACAAAGTCCTATGATCCAATGAGGCTTATGGGAAGAAGAGTCAGACGGACATGGGTACACAGAGGGATGCCCTTGGAAAGGCATATGGTGGAGGGTGGGCAAGCACAACGCAGGGAGATGGTCACTGACACCTTGAGCTTCGTCTTACAGATCTAGGAGAAAATGAGTTTCTGTTGTGAGGGCTGTGGCAGCTCCATCCAACTGAGGCAGTGTGTGATGAGAATTCAAGCCCTGCTTGGCCATTTCTTTGTGCTGTGGGAAAGATCAGCAGAAAGGTAGAAGGCAGCCAGGCAGGGGGATGTGTAACTCAATGGGGAGAGGATGTTGGTCATTCAGTGGGGATGTACTAAGGGTCAGAGAGACCTCATGGCTGACGAGCCTGGGGCTGGGAAGGAACATAGGGTTGAGAAAGACACTGCTGCGTAGAGGGAAGGGAATGGCCTTCTAGGCCACCGAACAGCTGGTTTCGTTGGATACCAGAGTCTCTACCACTGCCTGTTTGGCTGAACATCTGGCCAGCTAAATACACATGTGGACACAGCACTAAGGAATGTTGGCCCCAACCAAGCACAAGACAGGAGGTGGTGTGTAAATCAGGGGTCTCTTCCCTTCAAGCCCAGAAGATGAGCAAAAGCAAAAAAATGCTGTAACTTCTATTTAGTATGAGACCAAGAGTGTGAGACCTGAAGAAGCTCACCCTCCAAAGAACTCATCTTGGAACAAGAAAGGCAGCCATAGACCAGCCCCATGATTAAACACCAAACTTAGGGATACATGAAGGGAGGGGATTCCCCAGGCTGCCGCACAGTGGATCAGATGTGATACGTCCTTTGAGGCCAATCAAACCCAGCCCCACGCTCCGTCAAATAGTAAAAGCAGATGTGTTTGCAAACTGGCAAGAACTCGGAAGACTTTTCTTGTGATTGGCAGGCGCTTAGGTAGGAGGTTACCAGGGACAGACAGAAGAAAATACTTTGGTGGAGATCCAGATATAAGCATACCCAAACCTCCTCCCACCCAGCCCCTCTAACAATAAGAAAAGAGCAAATAAATATTAGCCTGGGGAAGAAGAGATCTCTTGTGATGTGGAAGACACCCACATGATAGACAGGATAGAAGGGAAATGTGTTCCACATCCCTGAGATTATTCTGCTCTGTTGTCCGATCTATCTCATTCAAATACTGAGCCCGTTGCTATAGTTTAAAGTTGAGGTATGTGTGAAGAACAAAGTTCTCCCCTTGCCTTGGGAAGTGCTTTGTCTCCATGCTTCATCTAGAGCCTTTGTCCTTCTGTTATTTGGCTTCAGAGACAACCTCCAGCTTCAAGTACATTCTTGGGGAAAGAGCCAGTGTTCTCAGCCTGCAGTAAGCATCCACAGAGTAGCCCATGCCCATGTCTATCCGAGATAGTGACCCCACGAGAATGCATTGGCGCATGAGTACTGTGAAAGGTCTAGCCAGACTATCTAAGACCCTGGATGGGGGAGGGGTCAGGTAGACTGGATCCAGGCTCCATGAATAAGAATCCTCTCTGTTTTGTTCTCCTGACCTCTTAAATAGGACGAGTTCAGTGTTCTTTCTAAAGGTGCTTATCTTTTACTTCATTCTGGCTACATACTTTGTGGAGGACAGGGGTTAGGTCAAGAAGCACCCCAGAATTTCTGGTTGTCTGAGCTCAAGGGCAGGCATGGCTAGTGGAAAAACTCCTTGTGTGATTGAATTGAAAACAGGATAATATGGTAGCTCTGAAGCAGGTGTGAGCAGATGCTAGCCACAGATTTCAGGGCCAAGAACATCCTTGTTTTCCCTGGAGAACAACTGCATGAAGAAATTCATAATACTTCTCTTGGGCAGAAGGGAACTTGATGGACAGTCTCTCTAGAGGCAAGGAAGAACTTATATAGACAACTGTGATGGATGTGTAGTGGAATCTATTGTGCCAAAGATTTATCTTATTAGTCTAGGATACAGTGATTCAACATGGTGTTATGACCACAGTATAGCAACTATGGTGTTTGCCAGCCCACCATCCTCATAGTTCCCTCTCTTCCTTCCTTCCTTCCTTCCTTCCTTCCTTCCTTCCTTCCTTCCTTCCTTCCTTCCTTCCTTCCTTCCTTCCTCCCTCCCTCCCTCCCTCCCTCCCTCCCTCCCTTCCTCCTTCCCTCCTTCCATCCCTCCCTCCCTTCCTTCTCTCTTTCCTTCCGTCACCCCTTCCTTTTCCTTGTCCTTTGCCTCCTTTCTCTCTCTGTAAGTAGGTAAGTAGGTTAATTCAATGATCAATGAGCCTCAGAAATCTTCCAGTCTTTATCCCCCAACTCCCATCTCCCTGCCCCAACACTGGGATTTGTCAGCAGGCCTGGCTTTCTTTACAGAGATTCTAACGTTCAAATTCAGGTCCTCATGCTTGCAGAGCAAGCGCTTTAGCCACTGGATACCTGTAAACTCAAGAGCTGAATATCAGAACTTGCTAGCATAGTTCTCTGTTCCTGAGGACCTGAGTCTTCTACATGACAATACTCCCTTTGTGCAGTTCAAAACCACACAATTCTGAGTTGCCACAATTCAGTTAAATAATACAAAGTCCCAGCAACATGGTTAGACTTTAGCTATCATGGCACATAAACTGAGAATGGTTGTCAAAAATATTAGCTCTCGTGTCCATGACTTATTGTGAATCTTCAGATAGATATTTTAAGGACAAATGTGTCATTTCATTCTAAGTCTGGGTATGGTCACTTATAATACATTCTTCCATTCATACATGAAGCTAAGTGCATAGCTGTATCATTTCTTTGTCACTCAGTGACAACTTCTAGTTCATGGAAATAGATGAGTGTGATGGTTAGTGTTAATTGTCACCTTGACCAAATCTAGAATCACCCAGGTGATGGTCATCTGGATATGCCTATAGGGGGATTTGTCTTGCCTGCTTTAGTTCTTGTGGGAATACCTGCCCACTGTGGGTGGCACCATTCTCTAGATGAGATCCCTGGCTGGCTAGGTGAAGAGAGCTGATCATTATCATCCACCATCCTCGGCTTCCTGATTACAGATGCAATGTGACCAGCTGCCTACTGCCTTGATTTCCCCACCATGACGGATTACACCTTGAACTATGAGCTACAATCAGACTTTCTGAAGTTCATTTGTCAGAATATTTTACCACAGAAAAAGAAACTCAGATAATGAGCAGTAGGGGAAATTGAGCAACAAGTGTGAATATGCAGTAACAAACTGGAGCATAAAGATAATAGTAGAAGTGAAATCATGTTCCATGTAAGTAGGTTACAGGAGAAAAGGGCTAAGCCACTAGCTTTATGGTAGCTCTAGAGTCACAGTCAGAAGAACTCAATGGAAATAAACTTATAGAGATAAATGTGGAAAACACTTGTCACAGCAAAGGTGAGGATGTCCTTGAGTGACATTGGCTAAAATCTAGGGACTCACTGAAATGTTTGAGACACAGAAAACACAGGATAAACTTGGAAGTATGGAAGCTGACTCCCTTAGAATGGAGATGAATAATCTGGGGAGGCTTAGAAAAATGGCTTCTGCTCTGTCAGATGCCAAAACTGAAGATGGTATGTGCACTTCTGTTTACAATGCTTCACATGTTTAAAGCCACAGTGCACCAAACAAACACTAGTGTTTCTGCTTGTTTAAACATGTGTGTGTAGTGGATGCGTGTTGTAAATTACATAAGTGATTCTGTCTGTGTATATATGTGTACAGTTCCACAGTACAGTGGAAGACATTGGGTGTCCTGGTCTACCATCCTCTTTCTTATTCTTTTGAGACAATGTTTCCCACTAAACCCAGAGCTGAGTAGGCAGCCAGCAATCCATCCATCCCTGCTCCCGACAGTTCTAGAGGTCAGTGCAGATGCTTTTATACACGAAGTCATCTACCCTGCCCCAGTTTTCCCAATTTTCCATTTCCTACACACCAGTGATGGTAAAGAATTTTTGATGTTTTGACAAAGACATCAAAAAGGTTCCCAGAACAGTTGTTTTTTTCCTCATTTGTCATTGATATTGTTTCATGTGATTGTAGCCCAATCACCTACAATGCAAGACAAACACTGGACTGTTAGTCCAAGGTAACACAGTGATGGTTAATTTGGCATATTACCTAACCCTAACCACCTCTTCCCTCCTGTGTTCCTGACTCTAGAGAGAATAGGCTGCTAGGGTAACCAATAACTGCATCCTTCCTTTTTATGTTTAGTCCATCCTGAGGTCCTCCACTCATCTTGTCATTATCATCTTTGCAACAAACTAGCCCCATGTCCTGTCCAATGCACTGAACTTGACCCTCCCCTCCATTGCTTTACTTCCTGATTGCCACTCTCCTATCCTCACTTTTTAATCATTTTCCATTTACCACTTTCTGTTTTAGTTAATGCAGTTCATGAAAACACTAGAGCCCATGATCTGGAAATGGAATCTGCTCAAACCGACCTCCCTTTCAAAGATGACTGCTAACAGCCTGTCACTTGCGAGGGCCTAGACGTCACTGTACTTTTCAGAGACTGACTGGCTGCCTGGACCTTGGCGTGTTTCCTTGGGATGATGACTCCTTCTGAACCACCTTCTTCCTCATTTTCCAGGCTAATTCCACATTTCCTGTAAGGTTCATTACAAGTGAAAGCCTTCCCAGTGTCCCCAGCTTTAGTTGCTGCCTTTTCTGTGACTCTGTGAATAGAGTTCTGGCAAGTGTGGGGCTGGAGAGATGGCTCAGTGGTTAGGAACACGTACCACTCTTTCAGAGAGCTCAAGTTTGAATCTCAGCAGCCATGTCATGCAACTCGTCCTGCCTGTAATTGTAACTCCAACTCCAACTCCAAACACATCTGATGACTCTGGTCTTGGTGGGCAACTGCTACAGACCCACATATAAGCACAAATGCATAACTAAAAATTTATTATTTATTTTTAATTTAATGTATATAATACATTATTTAAATCACTAATATAATATATTTACATGTAATGTACAATAAATATATAAATATGAATACATGTCATTTATATTTATAAATGTACAATCTATTTATATATTATATAATATGGTACATGTAAATATATTATATATTAGATAATAAATTAATATAAATTTGTTTAATCTATTACTTAATTTATAATAAATCTTTTCTAATTTTTTTATATTGTTCTCTTTGTTTCTAATTGATTGATTTCCGCTTTGAGTTTGACTATTTCCTACCATCTACTCCTCCTGGGGTGTGTTTACTTCTTGTTGTTCTAGAGCTTTGAGGTGTGCTGTTAAGTTACTAGTATGAAATCTCCTCAATTTCTTTAAGGAAGTACTTAGTGCTATTAACTTTCTTCTTAGTACTGCTTTCATTGTGTTCCATAACTTTGAGTAGTCTGTGCCTTCATTTTCATTGAATTCTAGAAAGCCTTTAACTTCTTTCTTTATTTCTTCCCTGTCCAAGTTATCATGGAGTAGAGAGTTGTTTAGTTTCCATGAATTTATGGACTTTTTGTTGTTTCTATTGTTGTTGAAGTCCAGCTTTAATCTATGGTGATCTGATAAGATACATGAGGTTATTTCAATCTTTTTGTATCTGTTGAGGCTTGCTTTGTGACTAATTCATATACAAAGTAATAATACAAAAATAATAAATTAATTTAATATGTATTTCATCAAATTTAACATAAATTGCTATTGAATTTATAATAAATCTTTAAGAAAAAAAAACTTCAGCAAATGTATTATAGAATAATTTACTTCTGATGTGTGTGTGTGTGTGTGTGTTTTGTGCATATGTATGCATGTGAAAGGCCAGCAGCTAATGTGGGAGTCTTACTAAGTTGCTGTTTATCTCAATTTTTCAGCAGTGGCTCTCTCTGAACGTGGAGCTCACCAATTCCACTAGACTGGCTGGCCAGTGCATTCCAGGGATCTGTCTGCCTCTACCTCCTCAGCCCTGAGCTTGCAGACATACATTGTGATAGTAGTTTTGTTTTTCTTGTCGTTTTATGGTAAGCTTCACCAATTAAGCCTTTGCTCCAGGCTCTGTAATGCATTTGTTACATAACTCCATTTCCTAGTAGATAAGAATCCTGTAGAATGAGGACCTTCACACATTCTAAGCTTTCATTTCGTAAAACTGCAGCAGTGGTGACCGCATCATCACCCCTCATGACGAAAGAGAAGGCATCGTTGATGAAAACAAAATCATGCAGGAGTTGCACTAGATGACTATGGGTCCATTTAACAATCTTATAAGGCTACAGTAGAGAACTTTTGACTTCCATGTAATGCCACTAACCCACTAGTCAGTGACAGATACCCTCCTTGTGATAGAATAAAGACAGAAGCATTCTCTCTAAAGATACTGTTTAGAGCCTGGAAGTTGAAATAGCTTCTTGTCGACACAAGCACTTGCAGGAGAGGAACTTGAATAGTAGATGTTTACAAAGAATAATCAAGTCCTTGGGCTGTCAAGAGGCACTGCTCTTTAGGATAATGTACCTGACAATAGATTTCCATTTCCATGGAAGACTCACATAGACTTAGTGTCTATGACTGTACCTTCCAGAGGATTCCTCCAAGACGGCCTCTCTACATACAAGATATCTAAGCCACAGCTCTGCCCGGGGAATGGCCTAGGACATGTTTATGTGGTATAGGCGAAGGAAAAGCAGAGAAAAGCATTCCTGTCCGTAGCTCAGAACATAAATCCGTCGGAAGAGTCCTCCCAAGACAGTTTTCCCGAGGAGTAATGAAGTGAGGGAAGCTATGGGTAACCAGGGAGGGAACAGCAAACCCCGTATCATTCTGTCTGATTAGGGAATTAGCCAAGACCAAACGGAGCTGGTGAGAAGAGAAGCGTAAATTTCCCCCGTGCATAAAGGACTCCGTGGGTCTGCTGGTGCAGGGAAAGGAGATGTCATCCCCCTGAAGCTGGCTCTGGGCTTTTAAGTTGTCTCCAGTTTGAAAAGTGCTGCCTCTTGGCTTTGAAGATGAAGTCAGTGTTGATGGAGAAGAGGGGGAGTCAACAGATTTCCAGAATCACAAGGACTATCTCCACAGCTGGGTTGAGAGCATGCACAAGCAATTGCCTGGTCTTCTGGGAACACTAAGCTTGGGTTGACCTGCTGACTGTGTCTTTGCTTTCTTAAGACTCTTCAAAGAACCCAAGGGCCTCCACACATATGATGCTAACACTTGCACTATAAAGTTTTTTTCTCATGGAAGTGAATCACCAGATGGAGTACTGGCCATTATATTTAAATGAATTAGCGTAGCATATGTGTATATACATGTATGCATATCCAAATACATACATATGCATATGGGTGTGTATGGAGACGTGTATACGTGTGCATGGAGGCCAAGGGACAGTCTCACCTGTTGTTCTTCCAATGCTATCCACTCTACCTTGTGAGATGGGGTTTTTCATGGTCCTGGAACATATTAAGTTAGCCAGGTTGGCCAACAAGCCTTGGGGGTTGGCTCGTCTCTGCTTACACAGCACTAGGGTTATACTACCATGCAAAGCTTTTTTTTTTTTTTTTTTTT
>JADRCC010162905.1:0-11222 GCA_019843855.1 Hylomyscus alleni
CTCTAAGAAGTAGTCATCACTCATCATTTACAAAGACTGCTCTTCAGGAATCCTATTGGGCCCAGAGGACAAAGGAATGAACCAAAGGAGCAAAATTCCCTGCCCTGGGAATATTACATTTTAACAAGAGGAGGCAAACTATAAATAAGTTAGAAAATAAATGAGGAGTATTAAAATCAAATATGCAATTAGATTAGGGAAAACAAAAAATACTTTCCTGGGAAAGTGACAGCTAGACAACTTTCACAAAGTGAAAGCAACTTTACAATGGGCAAAGAAGCAAGCCATACAGAACTATGAGGGAGTCACCCCCAGGAAGGGAGTGTGGACCAGACCTTGTTCCTGTGGCTGAGCATGCTTGACAGAGTTAGGAAGGCCCTGGAGGCTACAGCAAAGATGGAGACATTGGAACAGATAATAGAGAGTAGGTATGGCAAAGAAGGCAGATGAGAGGCAGAATAAAGTGTCTACAGTGACTTTGAGGATGAAATGCCATTGCAGGGCTAGAGCCAGTGAGCTTAAGTCATGGCTTCAGTTACTCTTTGGAAAAGAAACTTGGAGGGCTGAGAGATGGCTTAGTGGTTGAGAGCAAAACCGCCAAAGTAAATACAGATCATTTCATATTTGTACTATCTACCCTTTGGGCCAAAATAAATTTTCTTAAGTTTAAGATTTATGCCTTACAAATCTGACATAGAAATTGAGAAACACCTTAAAAAAAAAAAAATACTGGCATCCTAGGCACAGGCTACTACACAGTCTAATGTATTCTAGAGCCCAAGCTCTTGGTAAGAGCTTAACTCTGAACCATGTGCTGCATACCAGAGCCCACTGAAGACTGAGCCCATATCCCTTCCCCTTCACACACACAGGGTACACTTCTGTTTGATCACAGCAATTGGGCCACTTCAGGAAGCCCTTCAGATTTTCTTTCTTATTCCAAAATGTCTGTCTTATCCCAAAATATTCTCAGACAAAAAGGCCACTCTACTCTTGCCTGTGTCTCTGTACTGTTTACTTGACTCTCTCAACCCCTTCTCCAACACCCATACTATCTGTTACTTCTCCATCTGGCTGTCCCTCTCCTCGGGCTGTAGGTGCAGCCCTTAGCAACTCTCCTGTGACCAGCTTCGGACAGGCTCTCTGTCTACACATCACAGCTCCAAGAGTGCCTTTCCAGGTTCTACACCCCACCCCGCCACATCTGCCTGTCAAGCTTCTGACAGTTCCTCACCAAGAACTGTCCTCAGGTCAGAGGTGAGCTCTCATTTTCTAATCCCATTGCATCTCATCTTTCTGAATCTTCAGGCTTTCTGATCTTACATGCCTTAATGAAACCTCTCCCTTGGCTTCTGTGACAACATAATTTCCTAACACCTTTCTACTAATATAGCTCCTTCCCTTTATTTGCTGACTCCCTTTTTCCTTGATATACTTTTGCCCTTGGCAACAGCAAGCTTCTACCCACTTCTCCCAAACATAGCTCACCTATGTTTCTGCTGCCTAGCTAACACTTACTCTTGAGTGTCCCAAAGTACCTCAAATGCAGACTGGTCAGAGCTGCCTTCATCCTCTTACCTCCAAAATACCTGGCAAGCAGGACTGGATTTCCTACACATCTCATTCACATACCTTATGTCGCAAGAAAAAGATATACACGGCCCAAACATGCCCTAAGGGCACTGTACTTACTGCCTTTGCTCAAGCTCTGTCCTCTAGCTGCAATGCTCCACTTCAAACCCTACTTTCAGCCCCATCCACCAACAATAACCTGCAGGCCGAGTTCATCACCTGTGACTAATACTGATCAATCATGCCTACACAAGGAAGCATCATTAAATCCAAAAGAATCTGGCTAAGGAAGATCCCAGATTGTGAAAATGAAGGTATCATGTATATGCAGAGTGGTTTCCCCAACTCCATGGCAAAGATGTTCCTGTGTTCAGGGCTTTCCAGACCTCACACACAGCTTTTTATCTGTCTGTTCATAGGCATCCATTAAAATCTGTATTATTCATGTGTAATGCGGTAAATGAACAAGAATTTTCTAATAAATATAAATAAGGTTGTTTCTCTACATTCTGCCAACTCCTCTTGCAAATTAAACAACCCTGAGAAGAGAGTAGT
The DNA here is from genome assembly GCA_019843855.1 of Hylomyscus alleni. Taxonomy (NCBI): domain Eukaryota; kingdom Metazoa; phylum Chordata; class Mammalia; order Rodentia; family Muridae; genus Hylomyscus; species Hylomyscus alleni. The sequence continues at coordinate 2,128 of JADRCC010162905.1, forward strand.
AGATTCTTAAATACAGGCAGTCTGTCACCGCACAGGCAGCAACCCAGACCCTGCAACTGGCCTTAAAGAGGAGTAGCCTTGAGGCTCTCAGGCTTAGTCTGCAGGAACTGAAACATCTCCCAGCAGCCTGGCAAGACTGAATGGAGTTAATGGGCACCGGCTGATGTTTGCTGGAAAGAGAGATTTGCAGCAGGATGATGTGCTGAGCTGGTGGAGAGACTTGGAGAAACACTCTCCTTTGTTTTTCCTAACCAATTTCCAAAACAGATGACATGAAACGGAAAAGCAAAGATAGTGATGGCAGCTTCCCCATACTTCGAGCTACCTGTGCCGAAATCCTAGTGTATCTGTTAATCTGATTCTTGCTGACAGGAAGGGGGTGAGGGCAGGAGTAGGGGTGGACACCAACACAGAGAGGCCAAGTAATGCCCAAGGAGAAACAGCAATTAGGGTGAGGATAGTCTGACTCTGACTATACAATTCCCTCACCCAATTCCCACAGCTGCTTTATTTTCCAAAGATTATTTTACACATGGGCATAAATATGGGAGCACACAAAGGAGACTCACTGATAATACAGAAAATCTCTAAGGACAGGAGGTATGGACAAAGGAGACACTCAGCTCTCATCTCACATCTCCTATAATGAAATTTGATTTTGCCATTGGTGTTGTTTTGTGGTTTTGGGCTTTTGTAGTACAGTCTCACTATGTAGGCCACGGTGCTCTTGGCTTCATGCTTTTCTTGCCTCTGCCCCCAGAGCTCTGGAATTATAGCTTGTGCCACCAAGCACAGATTAAATCTGGATTATAGAAAAACACTGTCCATGCATTATTTTCTTCCCCTGCTCTTTAAATGAATTATCCCTTTGGAATCCATGCTTTCTGTGGGTTCCTTTTATTTTCCCTTTAGCCATCTGCTGTTCAATTTACACCTGTGTGAGGGAAGACTCAAGGGAAACAGAGATGCCAACCAGTCCACCAGACTGAGGTCCCAAAGCCCAGGAAGAAAGAAAACTTAAAAATGCAGAACTTGTGGCTCATGACAACATAACTTCCGAAATTTCCTGACTGCTCAAAAAAGAGTTGTAGAAATGCTTACCTTTTAACTTCAAACTATTTTCCAGTGTTATAAAATTTTCATAGAAGATGAAATATATCTGAGAATAGTTGGTCTCAAAAAACTGCTTAAGATCGCTTGTATCCACGTTATCTGAAAAGAGAAGTTTGCATTTACATTAGGATTCATAAACATTTTCAGAAACAAAAGAAAATAAAGCTAGTCTTACTCCCTCATGAGACAAAAGAAAAGTCTTCTCACTTGGCTATTCACCTAAGAGAGCTCTGTCCTGCACTGTGGGTACCGCTCACACACGAATATCCAGGAAACTGTAAGGCCCACCCAAGAGGGCCAGGCCTGACAAGGGAGCAACCCTCACAAGCCAGCTAAAAGTTTGGAGGAAGTGGATGAGTCTGGTTTTCTTTGGGGAGAAGGAGACAAGGAAGCCCATGGAAGAAGCAGCTTTGATAGGGGTCTCAAAGAGGGACCACTCTGTGAACCTGTGAAAAGCAACCTGTGGAGGTCTTAGAGATATGAGCCCCTTCTCCACCACAGTGCTCTAGGCACTGAAGAGAAAGCAGTCCTAGTGACCGAATGTGCATTCCCAACACATCCCTGCAGCCACGTGCATCCCTCCCCCACTCACCTAGGTGCTCTGCCCTCACTCACTCCACCTCCATACTGTGGATCATGTGTTCCTGTCTGACACAGAGTTCTGCTATGACCAGAGAGGCGGGTGGTATGGTAACCATTCCCACTGGGGTTCCTTTTCCCAAGGCCTGATCAGCCCCAGCAAAAAACCCTCAGAGCAGCTATCCACTCTCAGTTAAGCCTTTGTCCATTCCTCAGAGCCAGTAATGTTGCTTGTGCCATTTACGAGGTCCTGACCATTGGAGTTAATGCTTTACAATTATATATCTCAGGGAAATTAGAAACATCCTCAAAATTCTAGATATTACTGAAGAGAAAAACCCAATGCTGCCATTCAATCTGTAGCAAGCTAGTGTGCCCTGTGTCTACAGTCCTAATACTATAAATCCATGTGACAGCTCACTGCAGTGCTCAAGTCCATACGGCTAACAGTAACAGTCAGCATGCATCTACAGAACTGACTTCCTTTAGATACCATATACAGTCCCTTTGTGTAAAAATTATTATACATTTTTAAAAATAATACATACAAGATGTTATTAAACTTACATGATCTGCCAATTTCATATTATTTTTACAACTCAAAACATCACTGAATAGTAGAGATGCCTAGTAGCTGAAAATTTACCTGGGTGAATACAGGCAACAGTGAAGCTAATATCATCAACTGACATGAACACTATCATTTGTTTGTCTATGTACTTACTTTCTTGTCTACTGATTTACTTAGAGACAAGGTGTATAGGCCAAGCTGGCCTGAAACTCTTTATATAGTAGAGGATGACCTTGAACTTCTGGCCCTCCTGCCTCCACCTCTCTTGAACCACATTTGTTTTTATGTGGTACTAAGAATTGAATTATTGTCTCACACATCCTAGGTAAGCACTCTACCAAGTGAACTCCATCCTCCTCCCTGACTCTATCATTCTTAGGAGCAACACTGTCTTTCCAGGAACCCCTGACAGCCTTATTCAGAATCTGCCTGTTGCAACATGACATTTATGTTCTAATGGCCTCAGGATTTCCTGCTTGTAGGTGTACAGTGGTAGTTATTATCTTACCACTGACTTTTGTAGAATGTTTCTTTTATTCAATTGTTTCAAGGAAATATCAGTAAAATTTTGTTCTCAATTCAGGGGTATAGTAATATATGAGTGGGACTGTAGGTTCTGTGAGGGCAGGGACTGTATCTAACAGAGAAGACCTGATTCCAACAGGAATCCAGCATGCTCAAGAGAATGAAGCAGTATGACATGTCCCAGGACAGGGGAAAACTAGGTGGAAGTCGCACAGGGGAGGTACAAACAGACTGTCAGGAAGAACTGTGCTTGTTTTAACTACAGTTCAAATTTAGTGGCACGTCTGGCCCAGTCACCTCTCACTGTCACCTGAAACACACCACCCCACTGCCAGTCTGTCTCCATCTCCGCTGAACAATTATCCCTAATAACCACCTCCACTGCACACCACTGTCCCCCTCAGGCCCTACACTCTATCCACATGACATCTTTCCAGTCCTCAAAGTTCCCAAACATATTTTCCACTTGGGTCCCCTCAGGGACACTGGCTTGACTCCCAGATCATCCTATAGCTGGTTTGACCTCATCTTCAGAAATGGGATTACTCATTAATACCTCAAGAAATCCTCAAGAAATGTCCCAAGGGTCACTCTGTACTTCTCATCCCATCTACTGCCTTATTCCTCACAGTGAAAGGGCTTCAGATTCAGGAAGCCACAAGAAACAAACAGTCCCTTAGCAGGGCATCAGTGCAACTCAGAGAGGTTACTGGCTGATCAGTACTCTCCCACCTTACCCCTTGACCCCAAGTCCCTCCAAGACATTCAAAATACCAGCAACCAGAGCAAAGACCGGCCTCAATAACTTTGAAGGGCTTCCATATAAATCACAATGCTTTCCTGAAGTCAAAAATCCAGGTAGCAGTCACCTTTCTCCCTCAACCAACCAGAGTCTTTCTCGTTGATAAGAGCTTAAAGTTCTCAGAGGCAGGACAAGAAGATAACTTCAAGGTCATCCAACACATAGTAAGTAAGCCAGGCATAGCACGAGTTAACACAATCCTTTTATCTATACCAGCAGAGGACCTCACTGTCCTGGGAGTCCTCATCAAAGGTAGCATTAAAATGGGCCAAAGTATGAACTCACTCTGTATCTTTTGTGAGCCTCACTAGAACAGAAATGGCCTGAGGGCAGGAATCCCACCTGCATTGTTGACTGCTGCCCCTTCCACCCCAGGAAATAACCTGGGGTATGGGGTACCCATTTCTTAAGTCATTAAGCAAAGTCTGAATATCAAATGTTTTACACATCTAGTCCAAGATCGAGAGAATACAGAGTAAAGAGACGTCTTAGGGAAGGCACAGAAGTTTGGCATCCTGAAGGAAAAATAAAAAAAGACTGGAATAAAACAAAGTTTTTTTAGCAAGGCTAATGTTCAGAAGCATAGAGATATAAAGGAAAGGTTTGCTCAGGGCTGGGGTGGGGGTGGAGGCTACCATAACCACAAACTGTTTAGACAGGCTTTTTTGGCTAATTCCTCACTTGTTGTGTCCTATCAATACCAAGTAATACTCTTCTTAGTGCTTAGAAAGTAAAAGGCCAAAGCCATCAAGATATACAGGTAAGCATAACCAGCAACAGCAGGGTACCAAGGCTGAAGCCCATTCTGGGCACCAAAGCAAGGAACAGATAACCCACACAGGCAGGTTTGGGATATGAATAATGCATGTATTTATGGTCTGCCTTAAGCTTTACAAGATAGTTCCTGAGTTATTCTATTCTACCCTCCCTACAACCATGTAAAGTAGATGGAGCAGTATGTGGGGTGGGCAGCACCCTTAAGTGAAGATCTTCCCATTCACCTGTCCAAAGAAACAAGTTAGAAAGTCAGGGCCTGGATAGATAGAATTCATGCCTGAGCTTCTGACTTAAAATAAAACTAGAAGGCGGATCAGGAATTTAGAAGAAATAAATGACCCCCTGGATATGTGCAGAAAAGCCACAAGAAAAAGAACAGGAAGTGCTCAGAGTAAGAAAGCCGGGCAGAATGAGCAACTGTCTACAAGAGCGGGGAGCAGCATGACCACCACAGCCTCAGGGTCTGCTGAGGAAACAGGAGGGGGAGAGGGGAGGACAGGGCCAGGAGGAGACCACGCTGACCCTCCAGCGCTGCTGACAAGGAAGCCTGCTTTCCATCTTATTACCATCATGCAGCTCAGCCAAGAACTTCCAAAAAACCACAGGGAAGCAAATGCCAGGCAGCCCTGCAGAGCTTGAGTCCTTTCTAAGTTTCTGAAGTACCCTTTACTACTCATGCTCCTTTGCCACCAGCAGCCAGTCCACTGCAGTACTTTCCCATCATCTCTCAAAGGTACTCAACCCTCTGCACACCTGTCACTAAGCCTGATACTGACGATTCTTTCTCCACTTCTAGTTGGAAGTCAACAGAAAGAGTAAAGGGCAAATACTTTGGAGCATACTGTCCAGCTTCAAGTGCAGAAGCTAAAAGGTCTAAAACAAATGAAGTAAATAAACACTGTTCCTCAATTTCATGTGAAAACCAGAACTAACAATGGCCCCTATACTGCAGGGCATTGGTGTTGAGAAAATAAGTGTGTGCAGAGTGCTTGTAGAAATCAATCAGTTGGCATCATATAAATATTAGTTGTTTTTAGTAATTACTTAGCTTCTGGCAAAGCTCTCTCACCAGGAATACACAACCTCACCTATGTATGAAGCTATCAAATTCAATGACTCATACATTTAATGAGGCCATCCTGTACTAAATAGTACTTAATCCCAACTCAACAGTAAATACTGCCAACAAGCATACCCATAAAACCAGGCCAATTCTCCTTCCATCTCTTTCTACACATAATCCTTCTCTACAGCAATCCTATCACTCCTCAGTAAGAAGAGTCATTACATTGCTTCATGAGACTTGCTCTAGCAGATCTTTAACCAAATGAAGGCAAGCCTTTAGCCCACTCAGGACTCCCTGATGGACCCAAAAAGCAGAGGAGAAGGTCAAGCCAGCTCCTCCATGAGAGAGAGGACTGTCAGCCTCCTTTATCCACACCCCAGAGCTGAGAGCCACCTACTTCTGGACACATATCTGTGTGCACTTTCTATTTTAATCCAGTTTTCTAGATAATGTTACCGAAGGCCAGATGATCAAAATCATAGACTTGTGAAAAAGAACAAATGAAGAATTGAAGGTGACTTACTAAAACAAACATCCATTTAGAAAAAATTGGCAAGAAAAAGAAAACTGGAGGCCAGAGAGTTCAGAGGACTGAGTTCAGATCCCCAGCACCTATGAAGAGGCCAGATGCAGCACACACCTGTAGCCCTAGCATTTTCAGGTAGAGTCAGTCAGATCTGGGGGCTTGCTGTGTAGCCAGTCTAGCTGCATCAACAAGCTCCAGTTAAGTAAGGGACCCTCTCTCAAGAGAATGGAGAACAGTGGGAAAAAAGCACCAAGTGTCAACCTCTGAGCATGGACAGAAGGGTGTATCCACATACATGTTCACATACAAATACACCACATGCACACACACTTACACAAAACTCACACACACACACAAACATGCACACACACAGGCATGCAGAGAGAGAAAAAGAGAGAGAGCACAAAGAAAATAATAATTAACAATAAACTAGGCAGACACAAGGTTGAAATTTTTGTCAGAAATATATGTCACTAGACTAGTGATAAGCCTAGTAGAATTGGCTTTACTGGCCAATTATTAGCCTTAGAGGCCGATTATGATTCTGATTTCATATTTAAGTAACTGCCTAGGTTAGTGCCCTCTTTCCTTCATGATGTAAAGATGGCATGTGCAGCCGCACCTTGATACAAACTTTCTTGTCAACAGTGACTGGTTTTAGCCTGAGTTAGGGAAGGACTCCTCGTGACATCAATTGGTACATTGAGTACCTCCTCATGCCGTAAAGTGCTGTAAAGTGTTAGCGTGGGTAAACACCAAGAGCTTATCTAGGAGAGGCCACAGCCTCTGTACCAGGAAGCCTCTCGGGACTCACAGCTTAACAGTCACAGAGCAGGAGGTGTCCAAGGGATGAGTGCATTCCCATGGCTGATCAACAAACACATTTAAGCTATCATTATTGTAAGAGAAATCCATTCCTGAAAAATGAGTTTCATATGAAGACTCTTAAATGTTTCCTACCCTAGCTGAGTGTGGTGGATGATGCATAAAACCCCAGCTTTTAGGAAGATGAGACAGGAGAACTGTCACAAGTTCAAAGCCAGTCTGAAATGCATAGTGAAATCTAGGCCAGTCTGGGATACAAATTGAGACTTTGTCCCAAAAAGCCAAAAATATAACACTAAAGACTATTATGTTTCTTGTACTGCCTATATGCAAACACAAAATCCTTATATAGGTAGAAATATAAATTTATGCAATGGAAAACAAGAACTTAGACTCAGATTTAGACTCTGAGCCTAAAGTGACCAAGGCCTAAAACAGGTGTGGTCAAGATGGGATCAGCCGGACAGGAAGGACCGAGAGGAGGCTCAGCCCTATCTAAGTAAACTCCGTTTCCCCACAGGTCAGCTAGCAGGAAGGGAGCAGCCTGGCTGCACACCTGCTGCTTTCAGGTGTGCATCCTGCTTGCACACCAGCAGAACTCAGTCATGAGGGTGATAACCTAATCCCTCTCTATGAATGAAACAAAAGCATCCCTGAAGATCACAGCAAACAACACAGTGACTTATTTGTAAAATCAGAGCAAAACTTTTTACAATAGGGGTCAAAATGATTTCCAACTAAGAAGACAGGATGACAGCTTCTATCATAAACACAAAGTAAGTCCATAGCTATACCATCCCAAATATGCTCAATCTCATCTAAATATAAAATAAATTAATAAGACCTAATCTATAACTATTAAATTCTAATTATTTTCAAAATAACAGTAACATAAGTATTTGTTCATCCCTTAAACTACTGTCAATATTCATCTTATAAAATTAGTTCATATCTATATACCATCTATTATTTAAATCTGATATATTAGAAAGAAATCTGGTCAGAAAAATGCCAGCAAAGCTTCCAAGCTTGCTACTATATGACTTTTAAATGAACTGATATCAATTTCTCTTTTACTTTTAATAAGTAAATTGCTTGATAGTGAGGGTGATGAATTACTGCCACACTTATTTAGAGAGAGAGATTTATGCCTCTATGTCTAAAATGTGTAGAGGTCAGAGGATAACCTCAACTGTCTGTCCGTGCCTGTTTGAGGCAGGGTCTCTTGGTTGTTCACTGATGCCTATCACAGGATGGCTGGCCCTCAAGCTTCCACAGGCTGTCTTCTCTGCCTCCTATCTCACCTTAGGACACTGGGATAACACATAAACACTACACCCAGCCTTATGTGAGTTCTGAGAACCCCTCAAAAATTGTGCAGCCAAACGCTTTACCCCTGGAGCCATACCCCAACCTCGGCACAAATATGAGTTAATACAACCAAAAATTAATGTTTTAAAAATTAAAATATGTATCAGAGGTGGTTCCACATGCTTTTGATCCAAGGAGGCAGAGACAAATGGATCTCTGAGTTTGAGGCCAGCCTGGTCTACATAACAAGTTCCAGGCCAACCAAGGCTGCATAGTGAGACCCTATTCCAAAAACAAACTATCTCCTCTGAGCTACCAGCTCCCATTATTTCTTAAAGTATTAAAACACAAAGTTCTAATTTCAACAGTTCCAAAGAATTTCACAAAGAAAACCAACATCTAACACTCTTAATGAGTCCGTATCTCCCATAGATTCAGCCTTGAGCTCAGCCCATAAAGTAGCCCAAATCTGGCCCTAACTCTCACTCTTCACTGGGTTCTGTCCCATAAATCCAAATGCCAACAGTAAATTCTTGAGTTGCTGGTGTCAAAGTCAGATCAAAAGCAAACCCCACCTCTCAATGTTACTCATCTCAGTCCTCCCTGCTGCTCTTTCCCTGCAGATTGTCTTCAGTCTCAGACATTTATGCAAATTCTATGAAGCTTTAAGAACCAGACAACCGGGCTGGAGAGACGGCTCGATGGGTAAGAGCACTGACTGCTCTTTCGAAGGTCCAGAGTTCTAATTCCAGCATCCACATGGTGGCTCACAACCATCCGTGATGAGATCTGACGCCCTCTTCTGGAGAGTCTGAAGACAACTACTGTGTACTTATAATAATAAATAAAAATCTTGGGGCGGGAGTGAACAGAGACCCCGAGCGAGCAGGGCTGGTACAAGCAGAGGTCCTGAGTTCAACTCCCAGCAATGACATGATGGCTCACAACCATCTACAGTGAACTCATATACATAAAATAAATAAATCTAAAAAAAAAAAAA
>JADRCC010162917.1:0-10822 GCA_019843855.1 Hylomyscus alleni
TATATATATATATATATATATATATATATATATATATACATATATGCTTAGACAAAAGGGAGAGGAATCATAATGGCTAGGAAAGACAGTAAAGCTTCTTTTGGATGTGATGAAATGATCCAGAAATGATTACGGCAATATTGTATATCTCTGTGAACATCTTGAAAAACCACTGGATGACATATTTTCATATCTCTAAATTTAATTAAAATATAATTACATAATGTCCTCCCTCTGCATGATATATTTTAAATAGAGGAGTTGTATGACTCACGGATTAAATCTCAATGAAGCTGTCTGTAATTAAATAAAGCATACTAGAGGTTTTTCTTTTTATTAGTATATGTAGTGAAGTCAAATGCCCATAAATGTCCAATGAATGTTATGAGACAAGTGCACCATGCAATTTCATTTCTACAAGCAATATTCCATGAAGAAAACTATAGCCAGTGGCCCACTGGCCTCTTTTGTGAATAGTTTAATGGGAATACAAAAGTCCCCACAATTTCATTCCACATGTTATCAATGTCTTCCTCCCAGTATGATAGCTGGGTTGAGCAGTGCTCACCTAAATCATAAAACCAAGAAGCCTAAATGTTTTCTATGTGATCATTTAATTAGTATAGCTATGCCAAATCCAGAATCCAAGCAGGTCACTAATCACATTTTCTATAATGTCTGATTGTCAAATTCACGCTATATATGTCTAGATATGTATTGGAAAGGTCTTAAATTTGCCACCAATATATAAAGTGTTGTCTCTCCAATTATTTGATTAACAGCTTTTGTGCATTTTAAACTTCAGTGTTCAGTCAGTATGTGGTCATTTTAAATTAGATAAACAAGACATCAAATGTCTTTGGTTTCTGTAAATAATACTAACACTGTGATGACTAACGGTTGATAATCAACGTAACTGAATCTAAAATCATCTATGTGATGAGGCCCCAGGAAGCCTTTGAGTGATGCTCTAGATTAGTTTAGCTGAAGTAGAAATGTCCACCTTAAGTCTGTAGGATGGGATTCTGTATCCATGAGTGCTGGACTGAATATTTAAAGTAAGCAAGCTGTGACATTCATCCATCAGTGCTTCCTGACAGCTGATGCAAAGGTACCAGCTGCCTCAAGCTGTGAATGCAAAGATTCCTCCAGCAAAACACACTAAAACAAAACAAACCTTCTGATGGAGCTTTCTTCCTCAAGGAATTTTATAACACCACCACAACAACTATCCAATATACTTCCTACAGATAATCCTCCACATCACTGACAAATATGGGATCACTTAATCACTGGTGTCTTAACTATCACTTCAAGGCTGTGGGCAACGTCACTAACCCTGGAGTTAAAATAAGACTATGTTAACAAGGATTGAAATGATACTCATGAAATAGATCAAATCCTGAGCACTTCAACTGGCTTCTCTTATTTCCTTTCTTATATGAGGAATTTCAAGTACCTTGCTCATATTCTCCACCTTTCTCTGTCTAAAAAAGAAATCACTATTTCAGAGGATCGGTTAAGATTCTGAGCTACAGTTAAAAAAACAGTCACATACCGCAAGGTCTACTAGGTGTGTCCCTGTCTCAGAAACATTCTTTCGTCAACTCTACCATAGCGCCAAGACTTTATGTGAAACATACCTACTCATTGTTGTCCACCATTTCTGTTAGCTATCTAACAAGCTTTCCTTACTTTCTTCTTTTAAATCCTAAGGTTTTAATAACTTAGAAAATTTCAAAAGATATTACATAGAACACAAAGGGCAGCTACAAAAAGAACTTTATAGTTCATAATTATTACCAGATAATCGATTATATATGATAATGGGTGGCCAGACACAAATTTGTGGAGAACAATCATGGGAACTTAATTACTTCTTAAAGTAAATCATGAAAGCTCAAAAATGCTTCACATGAAAATCATATATATATATATATATATGTGTGTGTGTGTGTGTGTGTGTATGTGTGTGTACATATATATATATATGTACACACACATATATGTATGTACATATATACATATATATACACATAAATATGTATGTACATATATACACACACAGAGAAAGAAGGGACAGAGGGTTATAGTTTGACATATTAAATCTATACTTATATTCAGAATAGTTTATTATAAATGAGTTTATTACAGAAAACATCCATGTACAGGTAAATTAAACCATCTATTTCAAGGCCATATGGTTAAGTAATAAAATCTTAAGTACCTAAATTCCCAACCTCCTTCTCACAATAAGCACTTGAAATTTTGTTTTAGTTATATCTTCTCTCCAAGTTTTCAGTAAGAAAAGAAGCTTTCTTTTATTTATTTATTTATTTATTTTGTAAAAATACATCAAAGATTTCCTTGGAAGTCCTTTATTATTGTAAAATACTCTGCGAAAATGAGCGCAGCACAGCAGAAAACTCAGATATCCCCTCTTAAGTCTTCACATTTTAACAGACTGGTAATAATAAAACGTGCTAACTCGTACTGCCTAACAGACTGCAACAAAAGACTGCTTCCAAAAATAGATTCTGTTTCTGACTGATCCTTATCTTTCACCAAGTATGGTGAATTTTTTTTCTCCTAGCCATCAAATATTTTAATGCATTCTGCTATAATTCTAAGGGGGGTTTTTCCCCATACATTATCTAGTCTCAAGTGTTTAGCATTTCTAAGGGTGGGAAAAAAAAAAAAGAAACCCTCATTCTTGCAAACGCCAACAAGCTAAATATCATTGCAGCCTGATGCAGTATCTGTTTCTTTTCAGAAACAAATTTAGAATCCTTTATGTTTGAGACATCATGTGATCTCATACTTAGTAACTGATAACAGAAGAGTATGTAAAATGATTATTTTCTTGAGAACACAAGAGTATTTATTGTTTTTAGTCTCTAGTCCCTCTGCTCCTTCTACTTTGGGGAAGTGGTTAGAAGACTACCTGGTGATAATAGCCTTCTATTAGAAATAGATTTCTAAACATTTTGCCAAATGACATACCAGACACTTTCCAACTATGATGCTCACTGTCCAGTTGTCAGAAATCATAACTTGTGAAAATACACACACACACACACACACACACACACACGCACAAGCACACACACATGCACGCATGCACACACACACGCACACAAACATGCACACACACAGACACAGACACACACACACATGCACGCATGCACTCACATGTGCACACACGCACACAAACATGCACACACACAGACACAGACACATGCACACACACACGCATACACGCACACACGTACACGCACACACGTGCACACACACACACATGCACACAAACACACACATGCATGCACACACACACACACTCACAGAACACAGAGAGGTACTTTACAATAATCTTCGGTCTCTTGAACAGTGTTTCTCTTATTCAGACAGATCTGGGACCTGGCCGTATACCCTTGAATGTCCCTGCATGCCTTTGCAATGTGTTTGCTCCTGATTCTGATAGACAGAAAGTGAAACCAACTCTAATTCTGATCTCTGTAACAGCAACTTTAACAAGATTAAGGGTGTAGACAATTTTTCTCCCTTGTCATTCACCAACAGAAATGCATACATATACTAGCGCACAGCAGGAGACACAATCTTGAGAAGCACAACACAGCCTACCAGCAAGATATCACACAGTCATAGGAGAGACCTCAGGAAAGCACAAAAAGCAAAGATGGTAGTGGGAGAACTAAAGTGGCAACATACACTGACCAACTATATACTTTTTGATAAGTACAATCATCAGGACAACAGTCCTTGCTAGGATGGTAATTTACTATTAGTATAAAAAAATTAAACAACTGGCATGCTAAGAATAAAGAATGCATTGGACTCAGAGCATAGTTTTACCTACTTCAAAGCTAGGTGTACATAAATTGGGATTGAGGATATTCAAGTGATGCTTAAGAAACAGATTATCTCAAATACACAGCTCAGGAGTTCCTGGAATATTGATGGTGATGGTCATTAATGCACCTTTCCTTGTTAAAACTTGGGGAGTCAACAGAATCTCCTCATAGAAGAGACTGTCTCCAAAAATGAGACAAGAGGCACTTGGTCCTCAAGGAGGCCAAGTGAAAGAACAGAGGAATCCATCTTTCTCATCTGTAGGTGTGTTGGTTAGTATCTTAAAATGAAGGTGTAGAAAAGGTAGGTTCCTGGATTTGATGTGTTCTTATGCTGAGAGAGAGACAGAGACAGAGACAGAGGAAGGCAGAGAAAAGACAAATAAGAAATAAAGGTTGATTGTATTATAGAGTTATAGAAGACTGGTTTATAGGAAGCTGAAAACATACCAACCTAACTATAACAACATAATAACTCCATTAAACTACTGAGGTAAAACAAGAAGATAAAAACAAAAAAACAAGAGAGACTGACACCTTCAAACAGTCTGTTTCAACCCATAGACATAATTATGGTTATGGTTATACACACACACATATATGCATACACACATATACACATATATATACATATATATAAACATCCATATATACATACACACACACACACATATATGTGGATGGAGATATAGATATATATATCCTCAATCAGAGATAAGGGTTTCACAAAGGCACTTCAAAAAATCAGAAGACATACAACGATCAAAAGAAATTAGCTTCAGCAGATTGACATGAAGAAATATGTTCTAAAAATTATTCCATTGTAAAAGTTGAAAATTTTTGAATTCAAATTTGTCCTTTTTGCCTTTATATTTATTTAAAATATACATGAAACTGTGTAAAAAATAGTAATGAAAATCCATATAAAAGGAATATTTCACTTTAAAAGTATTATATTGGAAACTTCTGAATTAATGGACATTTTTATTACATAAATAAAGGGACTTCTCTACAGCTGTAAAATATAACAAATAAAAACAACTAACAATACTGTGTTAAAACAATCAGTACCATCAGACTCTGAAATGCTTCAACTATGAAAAATACTGAAAATTGTTTTGTTTTGTTCTTTTGTAAATTCTTCAGAAATTTGGTATAGAAATCTCCCACATGCAAGAGAATTTCACACTAGATAAGTCCACAGCCTTCTTTCAAACGTAGGTTTTTATGATCACTTCCAGGAGGATCAACACTGACTCAAACTCATTTCTAAATCACAGTTATTTACCAGATGAGAGTCTACGTTACTCCTATATAGTCTGTTTGCCCATCTGTCTACTTTCTTAAGTTTATTAGGCAGCCTAAAATCTGTACTGATCTCATGCTCATCTTTAGCCATGTACAAAGTCCTAAAACAAAATAAGTTGGCAGATCCAAACCTTCCTGGCTTTGGGCAAATCCAGCAGGGTTCTGTCTTCCTATGTGTAACTCACACTAACAACAAGTGTCCTCTAGTCTTTCTCCTGGGTGTAGGACGATTATCTGAGTCGTTAAAGTAACTCCACAAACATCTTGTCCATATCCTGTACACTGCCCTTAAGAGTAGGAAGCTAGGGTGTGTCTCGGAGGGAAATCCAGTGTATCTGGAGAGCTCTATTCAAGTTTTCCTCATGCTGGACCTTGTTCATTGCTACTAAACCAGAAACAAAAAATAAAAATTGTATCACAAGTAGCATAAATTAAGATTACATATTGATTGGTTCACAAAAATGTTGTGACTTTTGATATACAGGAAACTAGCTCTGTACTGTCCAATATTAAATTTAGTGTTCCAGAAACTTCCTAGAACATAGCAAGAATTGATTGTGTTCCTCTATACAAAGCTAATGAGGTGGCAGGCCTAAAACTCTCTAAAGCTGTTCACAATTAGGAAGGAATGGATCTACGTTAAAATTAGATTCACAAATGGCATGTTGTTCTTACAGTGAATGTTCCCCGTGAAACACTGATAATGCAGTCATGTTCAGGAAGTGTTCTAGCTCTGAGAAGGAAAAACCCCTCTCCTGATGCACTCAGAACACTCAACTTCTTACAGTCACAATAGTCAGTGAAAATGCAGGGAAAATATCTGGAAACTATATTTCTTTGTGTGTGCACACTACTGTGTCGTGAAATACATAACTAGCAGTCATCCAGGTGGCTCGTTATCAATGCCAAGCTGAAAGCAGTAAATCTGAGCCCCTGGCTGCAAGCCCCTATCACAGAAGAAAACACGCCCTGCTCTGTGTCTGTTCCTGGAAACCTCTAAGCCAAACTTTGTGCGGGGCTGTTACACAGCCTGAGATATGCGAAGGCTTGCTAAAGGATGGTTAGCACTAGTCACGATAGTCAAAATTGCTGTAAATGTTTACAGCTGAAAGCGAGCTGAATCCACACTCTGGCTCAATTATAAACAGCACTAACATTCCACACTGTATTTTGTTCACTAGAGAGTTAAGATACGTTTTTCTGAATCTTTCACTTATCATTAAATGTTTGTCATCTTGTTCTGTTTGACAGGTATTAAAATGGATGCCTGAATGGCTTGAAGTTGAATGACAGTCACTGGGTCCGGAATACACACTTACTACACTACAACTGATAATACAAGCCTTTTTTAAAAAAAATAATGAACTTGAAATAGCATTTTAAAATACATATGCAAAATTGTCTTTAAGTTTACAAGGCCACTAACACAGGAAAGGGACTCTTCAAGAGTCACTTTAATTCTAAGAGACTAATTATCACAAATCATCTCCATTAAGTCACTTGGACCTCACTTATAAAAGAAAGGAAAGCTTTCTCAGGTACAGTAGAAATGAGCTTTTGTGGAGAAAAACACAAAAATGGGACTTGGTTAGATTTCGTTTTTTTGTTGTGAATTCTACATGTCAATGTTTTGTAGCATGAACAAAGAAAAGAAGACATGGCCCATTTACAAAAGCATCGAGACCAACAAATCAAGGAAAATGTTTGCCTTCAATTTTACATGGGAAAAAAATTAATCCCACTGTCAAATAGTATAAGGTTCATGAGAATGACAACCAAGGAAATGAGTTTCAGAATAGACTATCCCTTAATTGTCAACAGCGGCTCTCTCATGGTGAGGGTACCACTCTCTCCAGGCACTGCTCAGCTACAGGGATTATCATTATCAAATGGATCTAAAGCAGAAATCATTCTTTTTTTTATTGTTATAGAAAGGCATAATGGTGGGAGATTTTTTTTTTTCTCATCATATGGTATTGCTAAGGGTATTTCATACTATTATGTAACAACTAATTTGATAGAAACTAAAACCAGAGAATGTGATACTAGTAAATATAAAATATAGTCATTTCCATATGACCTCCACATAACTTATGAATAATATCAAAAGAACATAGGTAAATAGATGAACATTACTATAGGCTTAAAAATATTTAAACTCATCTGTCACTATTATAGAAACTAGACTGGTTTCTCTGACATTCATGCAGAGGGAGTAAAAGTTTACAAAGTGCATGTTTTAAGAAGAGGAAAGAATATGATGAAAATATAAAAAGTAAAATTAAAAAATAATTTTAAAAGAAAACTATACTTAAAATGCATTCTACAAGGAACGCAATAACTTATAATCAAATAGCAAGTAAAGTAGTGGGGAAGTCAGGCACAAATTATGTGTGTGAGTTCCTTACTACAAAGATGGAAGATGTCTCGGAATCATTTGAATCTCAGGATAAAAAAGAAAATGACACCCTTTAATTGTGCAAATTCTCAACATGGGCACATGAGTCTGAATTTCCTTACAAGATGTCAAAATCCATCCCAGGAGACTGCAAAGCAATTTGAAGTTTTATTGAGCAAACACCCTGCCTATAGCATCTTCTAAATACTGTGAAGATAAAGGGAATTTGTAAATGTTGTGTCTTTGATTCCAAGGCAGAATTCTGCCGCATAGTTATGAAGAAGAGTCGTGCTGTGATCCAAAGATGTTTATGAACACTACTCACATTGTCTGGGGGAGATGCCAGGGTTGACACACAGTTAATACTGTTTCCAATATTTTTTTTTAAGCATGTGTCTTCTAAACACTTTCTTGAAGTTAATTGTTATCTCTTTCCCTCTCAATTAATGTAATGTTTTATAAGGAAGCTTTGAGGATCACAGCTTTCTTTCTTCAAACTTATTGAGTGAGACTGATCCAAAGAATTTGCTAAAGTATTTTTCATGTTGAAAATTTTGTCTGCTATCCCAATTAACAAGACACTAATATCAGACAAATTGGCCATATTTGAAAATCACTAGAACAAATGAAACGAAAGCCTGAGTATGAGACAAAGAGCTAAGTTTATGAAAATGTGAGTAAACTCAAAAGTATCATTTTAAATTAATTAAAAATAGATATTGTATATCACTAATTATCAATAAAGAAACTGAATGCACTTTTCAAATGGAAAAAAATACTGTGGCAATCTAGGAAACTAGATAAAAATATAGGAAATACCTTTAATTCTTATCTGAAAATACTGTTTCGATAATTTGTTTAAAGAAATTCTGGAATAGCTTAAAACTTAGTATAAACTACACTAAAACACTTTTTTATGTAATTGAGGTATGCATAAGATGATGAACTGTTTATGAGAAATAGGTAGGTACACTATTTATGGATATCATTAGTTACTCGTTATAACCTACATTCGTACAACCATAAGCCAATTTAACTTTATATCAAAAATAAAACATTTACCACAATTCTAAGAAACTAAATTGTGCATCTCCCATATAAATTGTATGTAAAGACATTTTACTTATTACAAAAACATTCAAAACCCTTTTTATTCATAAACTTCATGGGACACATATATCATCTGAAAACGTACTCATGAAATAAGTCATTTCAAGGAGCAAAGTGGAAACATAAAAAGTTCAGACTTTGCTTTTTCTAGAAGGTCTACAGGCCACCATCCGACCATATTCTAAGAATTAATTGAATCAATACACTAATTCTCTCTTGTCATAGAATTTTATCAAGTTACCCAACTCTTCTCTTTCATTTCATTGAAATGAAAATCCTGTGTCAGTCTAAGAATAAATAGGGAATATATAAAAATCCCATAACAAAATAAATTGGAATTATAAACCAGGCATTTGTTCTTGGTTTTAAACTACAGCTATTCTGTACCAGCTCGAAGTATTCTATGACAGTTGTCATAGAAGTAAAGTTATATACATATTTAAAAACATGTGTTGTAATGAGCCAAAGGGGAGATTAAAGACAGTATACAATTCTAGAAAGCCTTAGAATATAGTTCATTCCTCTCATAGGACATACGTAAGGCAGGATTTTCCTCTCCACCAGTTTCTGGAGTTCAACAACATGGTCTTCTTTCACAAAGGCAAATTAGGCTTACAAACACACTTCTAAATGTAAACATATGGGTGAGACAACCTAAATTATACTAACATACAGATTTCCTTCAACTGCTGTAGTATAGCAATACTTATCTTATGCAAATCTCAATTTTACAAATAATCCATTAACTCACACATTTCAAAGGTGGACTAAGCCTAGAAATTGAAACTTGCTAAGAGTTACACGACTTCTGCTTGATGGAGTGAGTTAAAGTAAACTATATTTCCCATTTCCACTAATCATCTGAAACATATTTCTACAATTCTCCCTGGAGATCAAATTTGAATCCACATTAGCATGAATATATGACAAGAAATCGCCCTGTCATAGCATGTGACTGTACATGTCCCATCCTACCTCACCAACTGAAAGAAAAAGTTAGTGTTAATTGTTAACACTCCTCATTGGATAGACATGGATATATATATATATATATATATATATATATATATATATATATATATATTATATGCATATGAATACACAAGCATGAATGTTTTAGTATGCCTACACAGGTGCACATGTAGGCCAGGGAACAGCATATATGTATGCGTTCAGTGGGATAGGGTCCCTCATTGGCCTGGAACTCATTGATTTGATTATACTAGCCAGCTATCCGGCCTTAAGGACCGCCCTGTTACTCCCCTGTTCAGTGTGTTGTGCTTCAGTGGGACATCAACATGCAGGCACCATCATTCTGGCTTTTCTGTGGGTGTTTTCAGGACCAAACCTAGGTCCTCAAACTTGTGGGACAAGTACTACAATTAGAGATCTATCTCCTGAGCTCCAGATAGGTTTAAACCTTTAGGCAGAAATGAATGTCTACAGATGAACAGTCCAAACCTCATGTATTCTAACTGATTAAAAATAGTCTTACATATACCCCAGAATAACAAATTTACCTTAATGCAATTTATTAAATATTTCTTTATGCAGTTCCTATTCCAGTAATATTAAGGGATGAGATATAATGTTAAATGGAATTCTATGATCCCAAGTGTGCCCTCTGAAAGGAACAAGCATTGACAGCAAAAAGGATTTAAAGTCTAAGTTTTAAATATCCTGCTTTTGGAAGGACATAGAAATCTTGAATCAAATTAAGCTTTTAAATGTGTCTCCTAATGAATAATCACATATGAATCATGTCTGTCTCAATCATTTGCAAATATTGAGGTTTGCTGCAAATGTAGTCATAATTGTATTTGTTAAAATATCAATTAAAACCATAATTAACTAAATTAATCTATCACAACACATATAATATTGACACTTGAAATAAGGGAACTTTGAAATTTCATGAAAATATATTTATTAGGATGTATTTATACTGATCTTGGCAAGCACTCATCAGACTTAGAGAGTTAGAAGTGGAAATGCAATGCCTGTGCCAAATTCCTTCAGAACTATTATACACTCTAATACAGTGTACATGACAAGCCTGGAGTGTTGAAAGGAAGCTACTGGAATCTCTCTCTCTCTCTCTCTCTCTCTCTCTCTCTCTCTCTCTCTCTCTCTCTCT
>JADRCC010162918.1:0-15874 GCA_019843855.1 Hylomyscus alleni
TTTTTTTTTTTTTTTTTTTTGGCTAGAAATACCAGTTCATGGACCTGCAAGATGGCTTAGTAGGTAAAGGTGCTTTCTGGCAAGTTGATCTGCTCCCACCCCCTGACTTCTACAAGTATAACTGTGCCACATGCACAATCTGCCCCGCAAAGAAAGAAGAGAAATACAACAAACAAACAAACAAATATACAAACAAATACAAGTTCACTACTGAAGACAGAAATTACAAAGAAGAGAAAGAAATCTGGCTCCGTTAGCATTTTCTGTGCCTTCCCTGCGTATGACTTTATCTTGTTGAAACAATTTTGTTTCCTGCTAAAAATTATTTTAATAATTTTCCAAGTGTTTGAATTTCCTAGAGTAAGTCTTCAATATTACCACGTGCCATATTTAAGTTAGTCAGGCTTTCTGTTACAGCCCCAAATGTAATGACCTACTGAATGGATGCTCCTAGTCTCTCCAAGACCAGCATGAAGCCCCAAGACAAGGCATCTACTCTTCTGATGTTCTCTTAGCCAGCGAGCTCCTATTTACCCTTCCACACCCAGCCAGAACAGTCCATGCTTTCTGAATTCTGGATTCTCTGTCTCTATCAAGTTGCCCCCATCTTCTTTGTATTGCTATCTAAATTAGCTCATTGGTAGGAGCACTGAATGGCATTTAGGCCCCTCTCTGGTCTACCTTGGCTGCCTTTGGATAGACCAGCTTTACTATTTGTGAGCTTCAGCCATCTGCCACAGTGACCAGCCACCCTGGGCTGCCCAGAGCCACTTGGTATGCATGGAGTCTCCAGTTTTCTGGACTGAGCCCGGCACACAGATAAATCAGTCAGTTAGAAGTATAGCCCAGGTGTTGGGAGACTGAAATCAAACACCGAGAAACCCTTTCCTAAGCTCGCGGGACTTTTTTGCTTTGGGTGTGAGGATGTTTCCCTCAAACGTCCCTGTTGTTGATAGCTGCTGTCAGAGTTCATGATGGCATTTGTACTGAAAACTCCTAATTTGATATTTCTTGAGCAAATTTAACGAGGATGAAAAAGTGTCATTTAGTGCCAGTTTTCTCTTTGTGCTTTGAAAAATGGAAGGTACATAGTTATCTGTAAACGAGATAATTACCTCGAGACTTTGCTAAAGGCGAGTACCAGTGAGATTTTTTTTTTAAAGCTTGTTACACTTAATGAAAGCTTTATAGAATGGGGAGGCCAGAGCTCTTAATAGACTTGTCGTAATAATCTCTGAGAAAGGGAAATAAAACCAGTTGCTGCAAAAACAGGCAGAGAAATAGCCCGGTGAAGTGGCTGGCAGCTCTGGCAGACATTTCTATCTTGGTTGCACTGAGAGCAAATGTAATAATAGCTGCAACCAATATTTTTAATATTACTGATCTTTCAACAATAATTACCTAGAACTTTTAATGTGTGCAATTAGAGCGCTAGCAATTCAATGGTACAGCCCAGTGGTGAATTGCATGAAATTGGATACTTGGTGTAATTGGTAATTAATCACTTTTCATTACCAGGACGGGATGTTGTAGTTATTCTGAATAGATACATCACGCTAATTGCAGGCAAACAGAAACGTACATATTTGAATTTAAGGCTTTTAGGAAAATAAGCAACCCTTGCCAATATTCTATGGCAGAGAGGGGATTAGCCCACACAATTAAATGATGAAGAAGAGGCCATGTATATTTTGACAAGAACTCATCAGGGCAAGAGTCTTCTTTACCTAAGGGACTCCATCATATTTCCATTCACGTCTGGGAGTAATTTAAATTCTCGTCCTTTATACACATTCAAAATTGGTTCCAAATAAATATTTGCATGTGTGTACATCTCCCTTGGTAAGTACTGGTGATCTCAGGGAGCCATCGGCTGCCTCTGTGTGGGTAATTGGCATAGCCACCTCTTCTTAGCTCACTGGCCTAGGTTGCTGCTGGGAAATCTGCTGGTCTTGCCTTCCACTCCTCCATTAATGGGACCACATGACCCCAGCTTTGCCACCCCTGCTGTCGTCACCCCTCCGATCTGCCCAACACACGTTTCATTGTCATCTGGCCTCGTCACTTTCCCATCAGTGGCCTGAGGACTGACAGCCACCTTTCCCTCTCACTGCTTGATACTCAGTCCCAGGGCTCCAGGAGTTGCAGCCCACAGAAAATACAACTTATGGAAGATGGACTTATCTGGGAAAAGAATGGCCACAGAACCACTGTGGACGCTCTCCATCCATGCTGAGACGTGCTCTCTCCTGTCTGTGTGGTACAAAAACAAATAAGAAAGGTTCCCAGGCTTGCTTCGAGCATGCTTGCCTCACTACAGATCTATCACTGTCTGTCCCTGAGGTGGCATGGCAGGGAGAGGCAAGACTGTCCCCAGCTACCTAGTCCTTTACGCATGCATCTGGAAGCCCAGGTCCACACGGAAGCCAAAAAGGAGCTTGCTGAGGGTGCTGGAGCTCTATTTATATGTTCTCCTTTAGACAGTAGGAGAGGAAGGAGGTGTTAGTGCTTCTGTGGCTATCAGCATCCTCTATTTACCTACTTGCTCCTGGCTGTACCGATGATGCTATTTTGGAATTGGGTCATGGTATAGACTTGTTCTCACATAACTGAGCTGCCTGCAGGAGGGATGGTGATGAGAACCTACAATACCTATCAGCTTTTCACCTCTCACGAGGACCTCAGGAGCTTCTGACCCGCTCTCTTCTCCAGCCTGGGCTTATACCAAGCATCTTTAAACTCCAGACGTTCTAGCTCTCCACTCCCACACATATGGCCTGGAGGGTAGGCCGTGGCTAAAAATCAAAGATTAGCTTTCTTGTATCTTGTCTCACAGCAGTAGCCGTGATATTGCTCATGGGGCTAGACAGGGTGAGTGCATGCCCGACCAGAGTTGAGGCCAGTGGGTCATCCCGCTCTCTGAATGCCTTGCCATTTTTGTTGACTTTTCGAGGACAGGCTGATCAAGGCTACACGACAGCCAACTATGCAGATAGAATTTAAGAGACTAAATGTGGCACACAAAGCTGTTCTGCGACTTCTAGTTCCACCTCCTCCTCACTGTGACTCATCCATCACCTTGGCTTCTTTAGCCAAATTTCATCTTGTTCCCTGTTCTGCCGTTACCAGGGACTGTGAATTGGTTCCTCGTCTGAGAGCGCCATTTGAGCAGAGGTCTCTTTCCTCCCTTTGTGTCAGTGCTGAGTAATGATGGGACAACATGTGATCGGGCGATTGATGTCAAATGTTAGCAGCAACATTCATTTTCCCCTGAAATGGACAGAGAAGAGGATGAGTCACTTAGAAACTAGCAGCTTTGCCTCACGACTGATATTCCCAAATCGAATTGGTCTGAAATTTAAAGTGGTGCTTTTTTTTTTTTTTCTTTTTCTTTTAAAGTTCTTCTCCTCTGATTGTTCCTCGGGTCAGGTGAAGCTGCAAAAGGCCGAGAGAGTAAGTTAGTGATGGGTGCTGTCACTGTCATTCGTCAGCTCTCTGGTTCCCCTGCAGAATCCATTGCTCTGGTGACAAGAGGTCCCCGAGACCTTGTCTCACAGAGAAAGATGCAGGGACTTTGGAGAGGTGTGGCCCTGGCCTGGGGTATGACTGTATCACTTGCTCCACAAGCTTGGAGTGTGAGACAGTGTCAACAATGCACAAGCTGTAGGCAGCCTTGCTCACAGTGCGCTGGCCTAGAGCTTGAATCCAGAGCAGGCTTGTTGTCCATGGGTTTTTCTTTTAATGAACTTATTCAGTGTGTGTGCATCTGTCTGTGCATTTGTGTGGAGTTTAGAGGTCAACATTGGGTGTTCTCCTCTGTTGCTTCCCGTCTTTGTTTTTTGAGCCAGGATCTCTCACCAGGTCCCCATGCTTGTGTTATAAGCTTTTTACTGACAGAGCTGGCTCCTTAGGCATCCTTTCAGAGTAACTTCCTAATGATGATCTTATTAAATTCAAGGATGTCTGAGTGAGGGTCGTCTTTGGGAAGACAGAGGTTCAGAGAGGCAAAGAAAGAGCTGGAGTTACACACTGAGGTGCTTTGAATGAGAATGGCCTCTATTGGCTCAGTTATGTAAAAGTCCCTAGTTGGTGGAATTGTTTGTTTGGGAAGGATGAGGGGATGTGGTTTTGTTGGAGTCACTTGATATGGACTTTGAGGTTTCAAAAGCCTATGCTAGGTCTAGTCTCTGTGTAGCCCTGGCTGTCCTGGTACTCACTCTGTAGACCAGGCTGGCCTCGAACTCAGAAATCTGCCTGCCTCTGCCTCCCAAGTGCTGGGATTAAAGGCGTACACCACCACTGCCTGGCTTTTTTTTTCTCTTGCATTCTTGTGCTCTCGAGCCCTCGCTCTCTCACTCTCTGACTACTATTTGTAATTTGATGTAAGCTCTCAACTAATGCTCCACAACCATGTCTGCCTGCCTACTGATACTTCCCATACCATGATCGTTATGGACTCACCCTCTGAAATTGTATGCAAGCCCTCAATTAAATGTATTTTTTCCTGTAAGTTATCTTGGTCGTGGTGCCTCCTCGTCACAGCAATGGAACAGTTATTAAGATAGTCACTTCCCTAGTTGCCATGATAAAAGGTTATTTGGGCTTTTACTTGGTACATCAGAAATGCAAAGTCACTTGCAAATGAATGTTAATAAAGAGGCTAGGCAAGAATCAGTGGTGTGCATGATTCTTCCTCAGTTAGGTAGCAGAATCTATTCAATTTGCTTTATGGTGGGTTAGGCATGGTCAAGTTCATGGTGGTTGGAGTGTATAGCTAGGATGTCTCATACGTCCTTGGACCAGGGAGCAGAAAGCTCTATCCTACACAGAGTATCCCAGTGATCTACAGTGACAGCTAAGCCCTACTTCCTGATGGTTCTACAGTCTTCACAACCAACGAGGGAGTAAGTGTTTAAACACAGAATCTACGGGACATTTTACATTCTAATTAGACTTCAAAGATGGAAATTTTAAGCTCTTATTATCTGGGGCCAGTTTGGCTTCTGTTGAGGTGCTTTTAAGGGGCACCTTGAGGACGTCCTGCTTCTGACTCCAAATCCTTCAGACATGTGTAAGGTGGTCATTTCTAGGGCAGCCACGAAAGGAGCTCCATGGGAACATTGTGACGTGGAAACCCCAGTGACCTTGTAGGAGACACTGGAGAACAGGCCCATGCCTCCCTGCTTTGAAGCAAAAGCTGAGGAATGAAGGGCTCCAGGTGTGGGTCCTCCCTACCCTCCACTCACTCTGCTACTGCTCCCCTGAGAGCTCGGAAGTTACTGATGTCATCGTTAGAAATGGTTTCCACCTACAGCTCTGATTCATGGTCTGGCTTTGATTGTGATTCATGGCCTGGGAGGTTATGCTATGTTACCTCAAAGCACCTTGCCCCACAGGTTCACAGAGTGAGCGCCTAGGAACAAGCCCAGTGATGGGTTGCAGTTGGATATGCTAATGAGATCAATGTAGTGGTACATTAGAAATGCAAACTCATTTGCAAATGAATGTTAATAAAGAGGAAGCTCTGCAGAGGCTGGGCCAGAATCCGTGGCGTGACTGGTTCTTCCTCAGTTAAGTAACGTAATTTGTTCAATTTGTTTTATGTCAGCAAGTGAAGAACCTTTTACTCACAGTGATTCATGGAAGGAGGTTAGAAAATGGTACAGTAGAAAGGAAATTAACATTTAACCTGCCTGCCTGGATTTCCTAACGGATGTCTCAATATGACTGGGGCCATGTGCGTAAATTCTCCTGATAAACCGGAATGAAACAGCACTATTTAAATCCCAGGGAGAAACTGGATGGCAGGTAATGCTCCAAGCCAGGCCAGTGAATGCTGAGCCAGGACTCAGAAGACAAATCCCAGACTTACCTGCAGTTTGCCTCAAATTCTTGCACCTGAAAAGCGATTTTTAGAGTTTATAATAAACCACAGTGTGCCAACTGTTAATAACCAGATTGACACCCCATCCTGTTCACTAGGCCAATTAATTGATCCCGCAATGATTTTTGGAGCATACACTAATGCCAGGTACCATGCTAGTTGTTGGAAGGCCAGAGGTGGATGCAATTGCCATTGCTGACCTCAGAGAAATAAAGTCACGACACATCTTTAAATAATTTTTTATTATGAAAATTTTTAAATTTTCAGAATGACCAGAATATCACAGTGTAGTATCATACACTTGCTGCTCAGATTTAAGCAATTAAAATATGTCACATTTGCCTGGTCTGTCTTCTGTGCCATTTTTAAAGTTATTGTAAAGAAAAATCACAGACGTTGTGCCTACCTAGCACAACTAATTGCCATGATTGAGCTACGTAAGCAGTTCACAGTTGCTATGTCACTCATGGGATTCATGGTGCAGGAGCATGGCTGTGACTTAGCTGGATGCTCTGTGAAGGGCCACAAAAATGTCATCAAGGTGTCGGCCAAACTAGGCTGTTGCTGCCTCTGACTGTTCTGAGCTCAGGAGTTGTTACCAGGATGTGATCCCAGGGGTACTGAGACCGTGGATGGTATCTATGGTCTGATCTTACCCCTCTGAGTAAGCAGACTACACACCATGGCTGTTTGCCTGTCCTCCGAGGTCTACAGGTGAGCCTCTGACCTTTAACCTTCTTCTAGCATTCACCTGATTAGGTGAGGCTCACGTAGGATACTGCCTTTTGATGGACTTAGTTATGGATAAGTGACTGCTGTTTCATTTCCATTGCTGTGATAGACTATCCTGACCAAGGCAACTTAGGGGAGAAAAGGCTTTGTTTCAGTTTCAACTTCCAGGACACAGTCCACTGTGGGAAAGCTAAAGCAGGGACATGACAGAGCTGGTCACATCACATCCACTGTCAAGAGCAGAGAGCAACAAACACATGTATGCTTACTTACTTGCCTTCTTGTGTTCAGCTTGATTTATCTACTTTTACATGGTTTAAGTCTCTCTGCCAAGGGAATAGTTGTTGCCTATATTGGACTGGGTCTTCCCACATCCATTGAGACAATCCTCCATTGACAAACCCACAGGCCAACCCAATGTAGATAATCCCTCACTGAGATTCTCTTCTAAAGTGGTTGTGCCAAAGTGACAAAGCTAACTATCACATCTATCACGGAACCACTATGTCATCTATTTCTTAGGTCTTGCCTCTATTCAAGGAGAGATGATTATTAAGGGTATCCACCAGTGATGGGACGCTTGGGGTCGTCTTGAAAATTTGCCTATCATAGACATTTCATCTCTATAGTCTTAAATATGAACTTCTACAGATTATGGGCCTTTTCAATATAGTGTCTAATATCGATTACCGTACTAGTCAGCCTTAGCTGCACTGTGTCGTCATCAGAGACCACCCCCCAGATCTCAGTGGTCTTCAAGCCCCATGCTTTTCCCCACTAGCTCACACTCCATAGCCATTATGAACTGGCTTCAGCTGTGGGGATTAAGAAGGGAAGAACAGTTCATTCTGGGATAAGAGATAGAGAGTCGGCTTCAAACTCCAGCAGGGAAGTGACCATGCCTAGTCTTCTTGGCTCTCATTCACTCACCTTGTGTGTGTGTGTGTGTGTGTGTGTGTGTGTGTGTGTATGTATGTGTGTGTTATACAATGTGTGTATTTGTATATATGTATGCTATATGCCTGTATGTGAATGTGCAGTGTGTGTGTGTATGTATGTAGGTGTTATACAATGTGTGTATATGTGTATTTGTATACTGTATGCCTGTATGTGAATGTGCAGAAGCCAGAGGTTAATGTCAGGCATTTTTTCAATCAGACTCCACTCAGTTTTAATGACAGGGTCTCTCATTGAACCTGGAGCTCACCAGTTAGCTACACTGTCTGGCTAGCAATCCCCTGATTGCCGTCTCGGCCCGTCATCACTGGAATGTCAGGCATATGCTGCCAACCTGGATTTTTTTTTAACATGTGTAGTAGGGATCCTAGTTCATGTCCACATGCTTGCACAGTTGGCGCTTTACCAGTGAGCCATCTCCCCACCCCCTTTTATAATGATTCTGTAAATATTTTCTTTTTCATTTATATTTCTCTCTCTCTCTTTTTTTGGTTTTTCGAGACAGGGTTTCTCTGTGTAGCCCTGGCTGTCCTGGAACTCACTCTGTAGACCAGGCTGGCCTCGAACTCAGATATCCGCCTGCCTCTGCCTCCCAAGTGCTGGGATTAAAGGCATGTGCCACCACTAACATAGGAAAGGAAAAGTGAATATAAGAACCGCACATGTATAATATGAAATATCACCAGCATTTTAATCCTCTTTAGATACTGTAGTGGCTAGACTGAGTTAATCTCTCTCGCCTTTGAATTTATATTAAGTTTTTTTAGATTTATTTTAGTTTATATATATATATATATACATACATATATATATGCATATACATATATATGATGAATGTTTTGTCTGTATGTATATATGTGTACCACATGTATGCCTGGTATGTGCAGAGGTTAGGAAGGTATGGAATCCCCTGGAACTGGAGTTACAGATGCTTGTGAGTAACCATGTGGGAGCTGGGAGGTAGAAACTGAAACCGGGTCTTCTGTGAAAGCAAGTACTCTCCATTGCGAAGCCACCTCCCCAGGCCTTGGCTATGAATCTTTAAAGCAAGTAATACAGTTAGCTAGTTAGTTAGTTAGTCAGTCATGATTCTTCATTAAATATCTTTCCCTGTGGAATAATCTCACATAGATTATTGTTCTCCCATATTGCTCTGACTTGGAGAAGTGGAGCAGCTGCCAGGTAGGAAGGGGGCTGCTCTTGAAGTTGCCAGTCTGCTTCTCTTGCTCCTTCACTTCTTTTGTGCCTTTAGGACATGTGCTTCCTGTTAGCTAGGATTAGTGCTACTAAACTTATTTGGGGCAACAATACTTTGTATTCATCTTTAGTATTTCCTGTTTCCACACATTTAAAAGAAATGTATGAAACATCCCAGGTTTAGAGAAACAGCTATCACAAGTTCTCAATATCATGCTTTCTCACTCATGTGTAGAAGCTGAAAAACGATTCAGTCTCACAGAAGAGAGGGATTGGGGAGGCCAGATACTGGGTATGAGTTTGGTAGAGAAATGTAAGTTCTAATGTCTTGTCATACAATATGGTGATTGTAGTCTAGAAAGATTTAGAATATATTTCAAAGTAAGTAGGAGACAAGAGTGCCAAGGCTGCCAACACATAGAAAAGATAAATCTGTGGGCACAGTGTTCACTTATGTAACCCTGGAACTTGGAAATCGAAGCAGGAGAATAATGAGTTCAAGGCTAGTCTGAGCTACAAACTGACACTATCTCAATAAAAAGCAGGACGGAATCCATAGATATTTGAGGAGATGAAAATATTAATTACCTAAATTTTACCATGATAAGTTTATCCATGCACCAAACAATCAAACTACATCCTTAAGTATGTATTGACATGATATGTTAATTGAATTTTAAAAGTGTGTATGATGTTTGGTGAGTTAATTCTAATTTTTTTCTTTAGAAGTTCATATTTTTTTAAAGTAAAGTTCTTGGTCTCATGTCCTTGCATACACTAAATGTTCACAAGACATTTGTAGATCAGGTAGCTAGATCAATGAGATTCATATGAATAGGCTTCTCTTCCATGTACCCAGGATTCAGTCAGGGGAGTGGGGAGAACTCATTTTAAGTTAAGGCAGTGAAAACAATTAGATAAGAAAGACAGGCAAAAAGGATCCAAATTTCAAAGGAGCCGAAAAGTCTATTTGTAGAAACCCCAGTTTTGTATAGAGAAAGTTAGGGTCTCCCAGCCCCTCAGCACTGGAGCTAACAATGATGACTGAAAGCTTCCGAGTTTAAGAGCACTGCATGGGGATCACCCAGAGCTGTGGGACAAAAATGATCTGGCTCACAATTGCCTTAAAGAGGGATATGGTATGCGTGTCGGGAACTAGCTTGGTTCCAAATCCCCTGTTTCTTCCCTCTTAGGGTATCCAGACACTGCTGCACACTGGGCTGTAAGAATAAAGTGGAGTCTGGAAAGAGGGGGTGTGTAGAAAGGAGAAGGCCTTCTCCAATGGTCTTCAGTGAAACAGCTCTCTGGAAGTCTTAGCTTGTGCACATGCCTTTATTTGGGGTGAGTTTGTATGCATATGCCTTAATTGGGATGGAAAAGGGCCATATATGAACTTTGGAGGGTGGAAAAGGATGTTGAATGAAATTATTGGCTAGATTTTAAAGTACTGTGAATGCCTCATTTGTATAGAGAGGCATTCCAGAACCCCAGCTATTTGCTGGGTGAGTTCTTATGGGAGAGATGAAGTTGAAAGAGGAAATACAGAAGTAAGACTCATGTGTTTATGGTCAAATGACTTTTGACTACAACTCTCCAACTCTTCAGCAGTGATGTGGTCAGTCTTTTCAACAAATGCTGCTGGGAAAACTGATTATCTAACCAGAGAGCAAAGGTGCCCCTACCTTACACTGTAGACAGAATTAACCTAAAAAGGATGTAAATCAAAGAGTAGAGACTCTACAGCTCTTGGGAGAAAACTATAAATTCTGTGAACATGGATTAAACAATGACATAATCGATAAAAACTGAAACTAACAACCAAAGACAAAATAACCTGGACTTCATCTGGATCACAATACTTTTGTGATGTTCTTTAAAAAGTGGAAATGCTAGAAGCTGGAGATGCATGGGGTTTCATCCCCAGCTCTGCATAAACCTGGGTCAGGGTGGTGGCCATGCACACCTGACTCAGGGCGGGGGTGTGGAGGCAAAAAAGAACAGAAGTTCAAATTCATTCTTGCCTACATAGAAGTTGGAGGGCAGCCTGAGCTACAGGAATTGCTGTCTCAGGAATAACACACAAACAAAAAAACCCAACCCACAGAATGGAAGGAACTATTTGCATATCATATCATACATTTGATAAAGATCTGGAACCCAGAGTGAAGGAAGAACTTCTATACCTCAGTCATACCACAGCCCATCCACTTGATGACTACAAACTTGGGTTTGTATACAGATTGTCACATGCTCAGGAAGAGTGTTCAACCTTGCTGTCATAGTTTGAATATGTTTGGCCCAGGGAGTGGCACTATTTGGAAGTGTGGCCTTGTTGGAGCAAGTGTGTCACTGTGGGTGTAGGCTTTAAGACCCTCACCCTAGCTGCCCGAAAGTCAGTCTTCCACTAGCAGCCTTCAGATGAAGATGTAGAACTCTTAGTTCTGCCTGCACCAAGTCTGTCTGGATGCTGCCAATGCTCCTGCCTTGATGATAATGGACTGAACCTCTGAACCTGTTAGCCAGCCCCAATTAAATGTTGTTCTTATAAGAGTTGCCTTGGTCATGGTGCCTGTTCACAGCAGTAAAACCCTAAGACATTTGCTAAGCAATTACCAAGGAAAAACAAATTGAGTTTAGTAGCCCAGCTCTCTTGGCTGTGCTAAATATACCCAAATCTCCTCTGAACCCCACTTCCAGTGTCTCAGTCTGCAAATAAGCCAGCTGTGAATGCTGTTCCTCAACTTTCAGTAGTGCATATAGAACTGTAAGGCAAGACACGGTTGTAGCCAACACAGTGAATCAGCTCTGGCTTCTGTAAGTTAGATATCACAAGCCTTAATCACATCCTTGGTCTTTTGGCTAAGATCAAGTGGACAAGTTATGATTCTGCAACAACTGGTAACATCTTCCAATGATGATGACCTGCTAGTTACTTAGCAAACATTTGCTAAGTGCCAGCTCAGCTCCTCTAAGTCATGGTTCTCTGAGAACCATGGGTCAGGTGAGAACAGACACGGAAGCAGACAGAGCTGTCATAGCACGAGTGGTGTTACCAGAAGAGAGAAAAGGGTTCAGCTGGGTCTCCCAAATCCACACAGCTTTCCATCTCACTCACTGGGTTGAGAAAGTGCTAGCTGATCCTGAGCGTAAGCTTTGTGCCTCCATCAGATTTGTTGGTCTCAATTCTTTTACCTCCATGGCCTTCCCAGGTACGACTGTAGTCTTTATTGGCACCTTGACTAGATTTATAACCACCTGGAAGCCACACCTAGAGAGGCGTGTCTGGGAGGGTGTTTCTGAGTGAGCGTGGCACTATCTCATGGGCTAAGTAAGATTCTAGGCTCAATAAAAAGTAACAGATACCAGTTGAGCACTAAATACTCTACTCTCATCTTTCTGGTCCATTGAGACATGAGACATGGTGATTCAGCCACCACAGCCTTCACCTGCACTCACCACTATGCATTCCTACCATGATGGGTATTTCTTCATACTGAGAACCAAAATAAATCCTTTCTTACTTAAGTTGCCCTTTGTCAGGCCTTTGGTCACAGCGATGAGAGAACTACTAGTGTAGAACTACTACAAGTAGTCTATACTACTTGTAGACCTGTCATGCACCTCATTGGACCACAGTATGCTTCTTATTTTCTTGAACCTTCTCATCTCCCTTCTCTTTATCCCACCCTTAAACCATCCTGTGTGGTAACTAGATTGATGGGCACCATTTGCCACTCGTCGCAGCCCCTAAGCCTGTCAAGATCTGACCAAGTTCGTAGCTGTGGCTCTGCTTTTTCTGTCCAATATCTGTCTGCTTTATTTCCTTCTTGTTCCTTGCTACATTCCTGTCATAGTTGAGCTTAAAATTTGGAGTTTGGGGCTGGATTTCCTTCATGCTTGTCACCAAAGAGGAGTCAGTGGAGCACAGACATCTGCGTGGTGCTCCAGCCACTCCTCCATGGCCATCCTTCTTAGTATACATGAGATGCTCAAATGATGATGTTTAATTCTAATGACAAAGAATATAACAAGGACAGGAAATGGCCTGGCATTAATCTCCACTCCATCTTGTGGCAGTGACGGCGATGAAAATGAGAAATAGTTTAAGCTTAACCCACTCTCATTACGATCATAATTACATTTTGTGGTCATTCTTAGTTTCAGCAGAACCCAACTGTTCACCATGTCAATTTGAAAGATACAGACAGCCTTTAATTTTTTTCTAGCATTCATTTGCCCAGCCATCTGCTGAGGACTGATTCTTGGGAAGCTGGAAATTAGATGCAAAGAACTTATCTGTTTTATGTTTAAATGGTTTGGCATGGACCTGCTAAACATCTGGATAAATATAACTTATGTCCATGTGCAGCAAAACTCATTGAATTGGCCGGCTGATTAATTTTTCTAATACATTTAATAGAAGGCTCAAAATCAGGTCCTGATAACATAGCTAAGAACACGAAGTTCTAAGAAGCATTGAAATAGTGAGGGGAACTCATCAGGAGACCAAGCCTAGTGAAGGGTGGTTCCTCCAATACATCAGCCACCATAGGATCGCCAAGAGGCTATTCACTGTGCAGATGGGACCTTTTTAGAACAACTGTACCATGTGTGTTTCTGTGGAATCATGGGGTTCTTTTATGGCTATTACATTTACCAATAATTACTTCCACAGATTATTTATTTATTCTTTTTGCATGTATTAACCGATCACCTCTGATTGGCTGGCTGTTGTCTAGGAGCTAGGAATGCAAAGACAAGGGAAGGCAAGCCCTTGCTTTGAGGGGGGCTCTCCTTTGGAAAGTCAGCCAGAGTATAACACATCACAGAAGGCTAAAAGAGAGTGTGGAGAAGCTGTCTTTCCCATCTCAGGAGAGTGGTGGGTCTCAATTTGTGCCATGCTGGCAGCCTAGTGTCCTGATATACTGGCTTGGTCTTAGGTTATGGGTAGTGGATAGGTCACATAGTTTCTGTTGACTTTGACTCTCCATTTGTAATTGCATATTTTTGGGGGGCTGTTGAAATGGAAGTAGACAGTATGTAATAGAGATACTAGTGTCATCCAGTGTCAACTGGGTAGACTGGTAGGGCACTTAATGCTTTCTTGAGGGCAGCAGCTGGGTGTATATTCCAAGATGAGGTCTGGGGCATCAAGGGGAGGGGCATCTAGGCGAGGAAGCAGAGACTCTGGATTGTCCTTGGTGATTGGATGCCTAAGTGAGAAGACTGGACTTGGCCCCAATGCTGTGAGGGTCTCTTGCCAGCAGAAAGGAGGTGAGCACATTTTTATTTTAGAAATATCACAGTGGCTCCAAAGGGGAAACCGGGTCCCTGCAAATGCCACAACGATAGTGGATTAAACCTTTAAAACCATAAGCCAGCACTAATTAACTGTTGTCTTTTCTAAGAGTTGCTATGGTCATGCTGTCTCTTCGCAGCAATAAACCCCTAAATAAGACAAATGGGAAGATCCACCTTTAATCTGTGCCATACCTACTGGTAGCAGCCTATCTAAAGGACACAGAAGAAGGAGTTTCTCTTGTGCCTGTTTGTCTTCACTCTCACTGGCAAGTCTGATCCTTCACTGGCATTAGAGCCTACTTCTTCAGGATTCTTGTAAATGCTGAAGAGCAGCTGAGACATTCAGCTTTGTGGACTGAATACCTACTGGATTCCTGGATATTCAGTTAGTAGACAGTCATTGTTAGACTAGCTGGACCACAGCCTGTAAGCCGCTCTAATAAAACTCTGTGTATATAGATTCATTCTATCAGTTATGTCCCCATAGAAGACCCACCCTGAATAATAATAGATTTTAAAGAAAGGTCCAATGACCTTGTCTGGATACTTCAGATGGGATTTTCTGTCCTCAACTGGTGTTTTAATATGTAAAAACAAGTCTCATGACATTGTTAAGAATAAAGTCACGGATACTGTGGGCAGCTAGCACAGGAAACAGGAACAGTAGATGACAACTGAATAGGAAACCATTCTGATGTATTTGAAAGTCCAAGTTTACATCTGCTTCTAAAGCTGGCCAGGAAACGAGACCAATGCTAACCAATGATTGTGGGTCCATGAAGGATTCATGGTCAGCTACACTAGAACCCTGGAGCTTTTCTTATCCAGCTGTTAGCTTCATCCCTGTGCATCATTCCCCTCCCTCTCCCACTAGCTCCAAGCTGCAGCCTCAGGTTTGGCAGCTCTTAATAGGTTGTGGAATTAGAGCTGACCTTTGCAATTGTGGCTGTAAAAAAAAATTATTAAATTTAAAAATTGTTAGATCTCAAATGAGCTGAAATCTTTTGTATGAAAACTCCGCCTATCATTGCTTTTGTTCATAAAATATATTTGACTTCAACCATATAATTAAAGCCAGTGAATCCACCAGCCCTGTGAGGTTTATTATGTGCAAGGCCTTACAGTTATTCTCATCTGAAAGGGACAGCTCAGCTTCCATTGCAGGCATTTTCTTGAGTTGCTGGGCAAAAGCTGTAGACAGGATGTCGAGTCTTGTCTGGAATGCTTCCACTTTACTCCTACACCCCTCCCCTACCACAGTCCAGGTTGAACAGAAAATGCTTCACAATTAGAGAAAAATGTCCAACAAAGCCTTGCCAGGCTGACCGTACATTCTGGGGCAGAGATGGTGTAACTAGGAGGGATTTACACGGCCCAAGGCAGGTCAGCATCAAACTCCCAAGCCGAAGACCTAGCCTCAGGTCAGATGCAGTTTCCAAGCTAAGGGGGCTAAGGAAGATCAGTGGCACAGAAAGTGAAGGCTTTGACACAATTCTTGAATGAAAGCGGAAGAGTATGGACTTGGTAGTCCGTTACTGAGTTAGGGTTTTAATCTCTACTTCTTATTTGATGTATGAATCTGTCAAGTTATTAAACCATCCAAAGCTCCAGTTTCCTTCCTTCCTTCCTTCCTTCCTTCCTTCCTTCCTTCCTTCCTTCCTTCCTTCCTTCCTTCCTTCCTCCTCCTCCTCCTCCTCCTCCTCCTCTCTCTCTCTCTGTCTCTGTCTCTCTCTCTCACTCTGTCTCTCTCTCTCTGTCTCTCTCTCTGTCTCTCTCTCTGTCTCTCTCTCTGTCTCTCTCTCT
>JADRCC010162925.1:0-14798 GCA_019843855.1 Hylomyscus alleni
TTTTTTTAAAAATAAAATGAAATTATAGCTACTATTTTTTACTTATTCTTCTCTCATACTATAATCCTGACTGTGCATCCCCTCCTTCCCCTTCTCCAAGTTCTCTTCACCTCCCCCACCTCTCCTCTCCCCCAGAACAGGCCTCAGCCAGCCTTACAGGAGGCTACCTCGTCTTACTGTATTTTGTTATGCTGTGTTCAGTTGATATTTCTTCCTTCCTTTTTAACACTCTGCTCCTCTTGTAGTTCATCTCTTTGTTCCTTCTGTCTCTTTGAATTCAAAACTGCCTGTCGAATGAAGTGATGTAGTTTAGTGGAGGTGTGGCTAAGGGGTGGAAGAGAAGGTGCTCGCTCACATTTGCTAAGTACCCCACTCTTGCCCACCTCTCACTGGTCCAAAAGTTCTTTTGAGAAAGCAATGCAGTCTTTTTATTAGTAGTATGGCTTTACGAAATCTGGGCCATCTGGGTATTATTTTGACTCTTTTTTTATTTATTAAATCACTGTTATCCAGTGATCAGGTAAATCCCTGCTTCATTTATCCTGCACATACTTACCGACTCTTGTCTCTGTAAATAAGGCATTATAAATGATGAGCACAGGGAAGGCAGAGTAGGCTCTACTCCTTTGTCTGCACTAATCTGTTCCATTTTATCTATTTGGAAGGGAGTCATTGATGGGTGATAGCATAAGGGGTAAGAGACCCAGGAACCTTTATAGTTATTTATATTTATAGTTATCGCCTTTGGACTTTGTGCCAACCTCCCCATGTTTATTCAGTAGTGCGATTAACCACAGGATCTCTACATGTTTGGGGCATAGAGGCTCAGCCTATCGGAGCTCTTGACCTAGTTTATTGGCACTCTGTTGCAACTTTTACTGGTGCCCTGTGCACTTTGGCCAGTGAACCCTTGACCAGATCCTGGGGGTGGGGTGCTGGAATTGCCAAAACATTTGAACAGTACAGTTTGCCTATAGTGTCAGTAACCTGCCCCCTTTGGTAGGGGAAGAGACCAGTTCTCCAATTTACTTCCCCAATTAGCGTTCATAGCTCTGCTACCCTCCTCGTTGGGGGTAAATGTTGCAAAAACATTTTTTAGTTCTGCAATTTTTGTGCTTGAAGAATGTACCTCCTGTTGTTTTTTTGTGCAATAAAGAAAGCTCTTCTCTAATGGGCTAGGCTCCACGAATGAGTGAGCATATGAGAAAAATCTTTAGAATGAGGTACATCGTCTGTGGCGCAGTTACTATTTATATGTCCTTTCTATGCACAGATCCATCTGTTGGTTTTGTTCTGCTTTCTGCTCCCATCCCAAAATTGATTGAGAATCTCTTTGTTTGATCTTATTTTGTTGTGACACACTACACTGATCATCAATTAGAAGTTTTCAAAGCATCATTTTGTTGAAATTAGTTTTAGCCAAAGCACATTTAGGAAAAGAATCCAAGAGCAGCCTCAGGTGAGCTGTGGTACTGGACTGAAAATGAAGACACCATCCCTATAGCATGAGCTTATCTTGTCCTTTAAAGGTTTACATTAGCAAGAAAAATCATTTCACGTGTCTCCAAGAAGATGTGTCAATGCTGTAGCCATTTCACCATCAAGACATGTTGTACTCTAGGCAGTGGTGGTGCATACCTTTAATCCCAGCACTTGGGAGGCAGAGGCAGGCATATTTCTGAGTTTGAGGCCAGCCTGATCTACAGAGTGAGTTCCAGGGCAGCCAGGGCTATACAGAGAAACCCTGTTTCAAAAAAAAAAAAAAAAAAAAAACACACCAAAAAAACAAAACACAAAAAAGACATGATATACAAACTTTGTAGAT
This sequence comes from Hylomyscus alleni, assembly GCA_019843855.1. NCBI lineage: Eukaryota > Metazoa > Chordata > Mammalia > Rodentia > Muridae > Hylomyscus > Hylomyscus alleni. The sequence goes on from JADRCC010162925.1 coordinate 1,826, forward strand.
GAAAGGAAAGACATGCAGTAGGCCCCGCAGTAGTCAAATTAAATTTTAACAAAAGTAGAAAGGTCTAATAATAAATACTTCTTGCAAAGTAGGAAGTACTCATTGATGATGTCTCAGATATGATTCGATCAGCTATTTCTACCATCACCTTATAGGTCATATGGGTTTGTGTACATAAGTGTGCAGAGGCAAACACTAGTGAGAATGCTCTGGGTTTCGCTAGGTCGGTGACTCCTGGAAGGCCAGTGAGCTCAGATACCGTGCTGGTTACTCTCTCTGTTACTGTGACAAAATATTTGACAAATGCTACTTAAAGAAGGAAGGATTTGAGATTATAGTCAACCATGGTAGTCATGGTGGAAGGAGCGTGAGGCAGCTGGTTACACTGCATCTGAAACCAGGGGCAGGAAGAGATGGACGCTTGTTCTTTCTCTGCCCACGTTTGTATGCAGTTCAAGGTCCCAGCCCACGGAGCAATGCTACCTATATTTAACACCGGTCTTCTGACTCATGTAACCCAACATAGAGAATCCCTCACAGATATTTCCAGAAGTTTATCTACTTGGTTGTAGATCATGTCAAACAGACAAGCCATGTGAACTTTTGCTATTACTAATGTTACCTCTTCTTTTGGCTGCCATGTGGGTCTAGAAGTCTGTGTGACATGTGGGTCACCATAATTACATTTTTGGCCTTTGTGTGTGGCATTTAATCTGGATACTTTTTATCCTCTCTCACTGAAATTTAGAGGCCTCGGCCAAGGTTTATCCCCAGCCTGGATATCAGTTTCCTGCACTTGGACACTGTATTTACAAATGCAATGAATATACATGTATCTTGGTTTAAATATCATTTACAAGTTAAAGATATAGGGTGTATTTTTCAATGTTGATGTATTAATACTCTTTACAGAGTTATTGTGCATGTATGTGTTTCAGGCATGCATGTGCAGTGGTAATCTTGGTTTCTTTAGATATCAAATTATGTTATGTGAATATGTTTTTGTTTTAATGCCAGGTATGGGAGAAGATTCAGCAGGTGATTATGATTTGCTTCATGCACTAGCAGAAATGTGATTTTTGCCAGCTGCAGATAGTTTAATTCTGGGGACTCTGGAGAGGGGATAAATGGGAGTGGCCGAGAGGGCCCAGGGTGACTGCTGCTGCCCCTACTGCTGCTGCTGGTGGTGGTGGTTTCTTTCTTTCTTTCTTTCTTTTTTAGCTGTCTTCAGACACCCCAGAAGAGGGCATAAGATCTCATTACAGATGGTTGTGAGCCACCATGTGGTTGCTGGGATTTGAACTTAGGACCTTTGGAAGAACAGTCAGTGCTCTTAACCACTGAGCCATCTCTCCAGCCCCCGCTGCTGGTGGTTTCTGTTGCTGTAGTTTGTCAAGTGGTCATGAGCAAAGAGATGAGAAGAAATTGGATATCCCAAGGATGAAGACAGGACTTGCCCCAAGGAACCCAGCACCCGTAATCAGCAAGAATTAGTCTAAAGAGGTTATACATCCTTTCCTCTTTAATCATCTTCTTTTTTTTCCAAATTAGTGGTGGAAGGGATTGAGATGGAATAAGGGTTCGAAGGGTGGCAGATATAAAAACCCAATAAAATAGCTCAATAAATATATCAATCTCTCTCTCTCTCTCTCTCTCTCTCTCTCTCTCTCTCTTTCTGTGTGTGTGTGTGTGTGTGTGTGTGTGTGTGATATGTGGTTCTAAGCACCATCTACTTCAATTTTTGAGATGGAACCTCTTCTTACCTGGAAGCTCAACAAATAGGCCATCTGGATCCCCCAGTGTTGTGTTTATAAGCCCACACCACCACATCTTGGCATTTTTGTTTGCTTTAGTGTGGATTCTGGAAGATTGAATTTAGGTTTTTGTACTGGCTGGTTTTGTGTGTCAACTTGACACAGGCTGAGAAAGGAGCTTCAGTTGGGGAAGTACTTCCATGAGATCCAGCTGTGGGGCATTTTTCTCAATTAGTGATCAAGGGGGGGAGGGCCCCTTGTGGGTGGTAGCATCTCTGGGTTGGTCGTCTTGGGTTCTATAAGAGAGCAGGCTGAGCAAACCAGGGGAAGCAAGCCAGTAAGGAATATCCCTCGGTGGCCCCTGCATCAGCTCCTGCTTCTTGACCTGCCTGACTTCCAATCCTGAGTTCCTTTGGTGATGAACAGCAACATGGAAGTGTAAGCTCAATAAACCCTTTCCTCCCCAACTTGCTTCTTGGTCATGATGTTTGTGCAGGAATGGAAACCCTGACTGAGAGTTCTCATATTTATAACACACACACTTTAATGAATTATCCACCTGGATTCCCACACATTTCTAGATAGGTGCTTTGGGAGCTTTCTTTTATCTTTGGTAAGCTCTACCACCTTCTTTGTCCCTGACGTCTATGTGGACTGAGTAACTTACAGTCTCACAAGGCCTGAGGACCTGGAAAGTTGTTCTCCCTGCTGTTGTGTTGGTCTCTTTCTGACTGTTTCCATCTCCTGGGGAACCGTCACTGATTATGAGGTAATAGACTGGCTACTCTCTTTTTCACTCCTCCTTAGTAGGCTGTTTGCTTAGATGATCTACTTTTTTTTCCCCCTTAACATAGATCTTTGGGCAATGTGCTAGGCCTGATGGTAGGAGACAACATTGAGGGGCTCATTGGGGGACAGTGACTTTAAAAATAACAACGAAGCTATGTTTTATACCACCCTTAAGAAAAAGTCATTACAAAGAACCACTGATGACATTAAAAAACACATGGTTATTAGTTTTTCTTAAAATAACAGAGGAAGCTCTCTCCAAATGGGAATTAGTTCAAACACATTTCAGAGTGTTCAAAATAGTGGATAGAGGTCCAAATACCTCATATGTGTTCTTAAAGGCTATGTTTTACTATATGTGGTACGAGGCAGAGTTCCAGGTTCACCAAAAAGACTCAATTGCATTAAATTTGATTTCTATAATGACTGAAGATTCCCTAGACCTGGCAGAAGACAATAGCTTGTCAGCGATAGATGACAAAAATGCACATGGTATTTCAGATGAACTAAATATCATTCATTACAATAAAGAAAAGCACCACTAGGGAGGATTTTTACTACTTATTGGAAACTAAATGCTATTATTTAAACTTCAAACTTAGTCATTTTGGCTAAGGGCTTTGGACTTTCTTGACTCATGAGTGATAATTTCTTTTTTGGTTTTGGTTTTAGTGTGACTAGGTAAGGAACAGGTGAGACTATGCTCAATTTGGAGTTTGCTTGATTTTAGTCTACCACAATCAATGACTGCAACATCTTGTATGTATGGCGGTTAGAGTTAACCTCTGCTCTTCCTAGAAAGCACCATGTCTAGTACTTCAGAATGTGATTTTATTTAGAAGCAGGATCACTGAAAATATAACTATTGAAGATTAGATCACAATGGAGATGGATGGGCTTCTCACAGTTGGAACAGAGATGTGTATGTATGGGGGGAGGGTGACCAAGGAAACTTTGTAAACGACATAGGAGACAGACAGCTATCCTAGAGCCTAGAGATGCTTGGGACAGGCCTTGACTTATGGCCCCAGGATCCACATCACACTGCTTTTCTGTTATTCTAAACTGCCTAGTTGGAGGTATTTTGTTAGGCTAGCCACAGAACAGAAGGATTTGCATTAAGGAAACAGTTAACTTCTTGGGAAACCACAGCCCAGATTCGCTTTACATTCCTTCCATGTTACCTGAGACACACCGAACTGAATCCCCTAAAGCTCACCTTTCAGCAGTTTAAAGAGTTTTCAGTATGTAATATATGCCATTATAATCAGAGATCATCTCACGTCTTTTCTAATGTAGATACCTTCTTCTTGCCTAGTTGTTTCTGCAAGTCCTGATTGGCTTGAGCTCCCTTACAGGGCTGTGTTGAGCTGAGGTGGCAGACAGTGGGCACATAGGATGTGTTCTACATCTTACAGGGAAAGCTCTCACTGCTAAGTGTGATGTAAGCAGTGAGCTGGGACCAAATCAAGGACCTCACATACCCTAGGAAAGCATTCAGCTACAGAGCTAGACCCCCAGTCTATTGTGCTGAGGAAAGTGCCTTCTTTGCCTACATATTGTGCATATTTTTCCATGAATGATTGTTGAGTTCTGTCAAATGTTTCTTCTCTATGCATTGAGATAATGGGATTCTGTCACTCTGCTGTATGATACAGCATATCAATTTATTTGCTTGTGGCAGACAGATCTGCAGTCTATGGATAAATCCTACTTGGCCATGGTATGAGATCATTTCAATGTGCTGTGAATGGAAGTTGTTAAAATTTTGTTGAGGAATTATGTGTCTGTGTCCATGCAGCTTACTAGACTGTAGCTTCTTTTTCTTATAATGTGTTGGTTTGTGTTAGGATATTGCTGGTCTTGTATAAGTATTAGAAGTGTTCTATCTTCTACTTAATAAAAAAAGAATTTAGGAAATGTTGGTGGTAATTCTCCTTCAGATGTTTGGTAGAATTCACCTTTAGAAAAAGTCATTTAGTGTCAGGAGTTATTTTGTTAAAAGGGTTTTAGATACTGATTTAATATGGTTATTTGTTGTTGGCCAAAATGTAAATAAGTAAAACTATTATAGGAAATAATATAGATATCCCTAAAAGAGCAGAAGAAAATGAAATCTGGAAACCTGTGGCTGGAAAGGTTATTCAGTGGTTAAGCATATGCACTGATCTTGTAGATGGCCCAAATTCAGTTTCCAGAACCCACCTTACGTGGCTCACAATGACCTGTAATTCCAGCACCAGGTAGTTCAATGTCCTCTTCTGGCATCTGTGGGCAGGCACTCTTGTGGATGTATCCATCCATATATAGATATGATTTAAAATAGGCAAATAAATAAACTCCCTGAAAACAGAAAGTACTGTCTGATGTAGACACACTTCTGGCATATACCCACAGGTATTGAAATCCGATCTCAAAGAAACATTGTTCATCATAGATTAATTCTTAATAGCTATTGCCTGGATTCAATGTTAGTACTTGCTAGTAGATGAATGCGTGTTTAAGAAACATTCAAAGAGTATTTGTAAAGAGTATCTGTAAAGAGTATTTTTCAGTCTTCCAAAATAAAATTTCATCATTCCAGACAGTGTGGTTTCATCTAGGGACTATTATCCTATGTGAAATGAAGCAGTGAAATACCACATGGAACAACGCATGTGGTGAATCTCAATTAGTAAAATGTCACAGAAGGAAGTAAAAAGGTCTTACAGGGCTTAGGGAGCACAAGTCAGGAGATGCTAATCACAGGTGTGTAGTTTGAGTCTCACAAGATAGAAGTCCTGGAGAGCTACCACACAAAACTGCCAAAACACGAAAATACTCCACCACAAACTTAAACTTTGACCACAAGGCAGATTGATGTTGATCATACCTGTCACAAAAGCTAATAATGATAATGGCAGATAAGAGAGTCAAAAGCAGTCTTTGGTGGAGATAGATAAGATTACGGCCTAGATTTTGATAAAGTTTTTAAAGAAAAGATGCCTGTCATCCAGATCACTACATTGTATATTAATTATGCAGTCTTTTCAAATGAAAACGTTCAAATCTTTGTCTGTGGTATAACATTAACAAGCCAAAAGTAGTAATAATGCAGCAGAGAGATGGAAGGATAGTTCAGTAATAGAAGTTTAAAACCAACTAACAAAATACCTGGTGTTAATATTGGAAATTAAAATATATGATATTAAGATATTTAAAAGGAGGAGACTGGAGCACACCAGCAGACATTAGACCCCGTGGGAAGTCAAGAATAGAGGCTTTGGGAAAACCAAGCCTACTGAAAGCTTTCCAGCAGAAGAATGCACCCTCTGTGGCTTTAATCATACAGTCTGTAGCATTTTATTTTAGTAGCATTATAAACCTAGCATCTATCCATCCATGTCAGTTATTGTTTGGCCTTCTCCATAAATCAGAATACACTGTTTTTGCCTACTTTGTGATAAATACAGACCAGAACCGAAGTAAACTTTAAACTTCAGGCTAGATATTTCGTCTCTTCTAGGAGATCAACACAAAAGATGATCCAGTTGTGGGAACAGTTATGATGTTTATTTCCAATAAAACAAGCATCTCATTCCAATACTGACTTCCTCTTGTGAAGAAACACAATTCCATAATTGTCTCAAAATTCCTTAATTGTTCACAGTACTAATATGTCTTGGGGTGTGGGAAGTTAGCTGTGGGGATACTTGGAGTTGGTCAGTTTTCTAATAATCATTTATTAGCACAGGGGGTGGGGGTTGTAGTTGGGATTACCTGGTCCATAGTGGCTGACAACTGAAGGTCTATACAATCAATGAAGGGATCACTCTGTGTCATGTGAGCATGAATAGTCTGTCAGGGACCTCAGTGTATCAAACCCTCCTGCAGCCCCTGTCTCTGTGGTCCTAAGCCAAAGTGATGTAGTGCTGGTCACAGTTCACCTATAACAAACCTCAATATTTATATGTCTGATATTTTCTCTTGATTAATCATATGTCTAAAGGAGACAAAATTCCAAGGAAAGGGTTCCATAACTAAACATGTGCTAGTTAAAAACCACTCACTGTCTCTTCCCGTTGATGCTGGTGGCACTTCTGACTCCACTCTGCTTGTGTCCCCTGTGAGCTCCACACTCATGCCTCCTTCTCTCTGCATGTTGGATTGTATAAGTACAGTCCAAACTGTGTAAGACTCAACTAGGTCCCAAGTGTATTTCATAAAACACTGGACCCCCTTATTGCAGAGTTTTTGATGTAGGTCAGCTAAACTAAGCATGTGTGCATGTGTGTATGCACGTGTGCACACACACATAATTATGGAAATGACAAACATGACAACCAAAGCAAAGGTACCAAAGCAGAAGACACAGCAGGAATCACGAAGGAGCTACACAAGGGAAGGGCAGAGAAATGGGCAGCTTCTGCCAGGCACAGGAATGACTTGAGCAACAAAAGCTCTACTGCTGAAACACATCCATCTTGCCCAGCTTCGCATCTCCAGTATTCTCATGCGTACTACGAAGAGATTAGGCTAGCCAACTCTCTTGAGTCACTGCCTATCTCATGACTGAAGTACAAGGTACTGCAGGTAGAGAAACCATTTTAGTCAACTGAGCCCATTTCCCCCAAAGAAATGGAGGATGTGATTTTTATTTCAGAAGAAGGTGGTGTGTGGAAATTGGTAGCCAAATGGTAACATATGGGAACTCTGAGCATCTTTAGTACAGAAGAACCACATTTGAGCAGCTCAGGTTTAGTTTGTCAGCTTTCCGAGTGCACATTCCTGACAGTGCTCCTTCCCAACTGGCAGTTGGTGCGCTAACACTTCCCATTGGGCAGGGAGTGTCCCCTTTGCCGTGCTCGCCTGGCCAGGTATCAGCTGGTTGTTCTTAACTACCATTCTGGTTACTGAAGTACATCTGGCCTTGAATTTATGCCACAGACTGCTGCTGAAGCACACGAAGATCTTTTGGCACAATGGAGGCTTGTTCATGTAAATATTATTATTAATAGTCATTATCAGAAACAAGGAACATCTTGATAGCATAAAAAAGAGAGCCAGCTTGGCTCGGGTGCCAAGGGAAGCAGCTGCATGAAGCAGGGATGGGATTCTGAGCCTTCAGACAAACTGGAGAATGTCTCTTTGCTGTTTTAGTAGGATTTCCCAGCAGGTGAGATAGCAGGATGCTGGGAGGGTCGATGAGGTGGGGTGTGGATTCACTTACTTTATAACAAAGTAGTGTTAAGTCTTCAAAGACATCAGTGATGACAAATTTGATTTTCAGATTGATTGGATTGAGAAGGGTTAAGATTAGCAAGAGTTAGGTTATTAAAAAAATAAAAAAAAGGAGGAAGAAGAAAGCTGATAGTGCATGTGGTCTGGCTTCCCAGCTTTCTGATCTGATCTGGGACTAGGAAAAAGAGTTCACTTGACCATCTTTCTTCTGGAATGCCAGAGGTCTATAGAATTGGGGTCTGAGCAGAGGGAGGTTCACTAGTGTCTTAGTTAGGGTTACTATTGGTGGCATGAAATATCATGACCAAAATCAACTTGGGGATCAAAGGACTTGCGTGTATCCTAAATCACAGTCTATCGTCAAGGAAGCCAGGGCAGTATCTTAAACAGAGCAGGAACCTGGGGACAGGAGCTGATGAAGAGGCCATGGAGAAGTGCTGCTTATTGGCTTTCTCCTTATGGCTTGCTCAGCTTGCTTTCCTATAGTACCCAGGACCACCAGTCCAGGGTGATACCATTGACATTGGACTGGGCCCTCCAGCATCAATAAATTACTAATTAAGAAAATGTTCTACAGATATGATTACAATACAACCTTATAAAGGTATTTTCCCAATTGAAGTTTCTCCTATCAGATGACTAAACTTGACATAAAAACTAGCCAGGACAGCGGGTATCGAGGGTATTACAAAGCCAACGCAGAGTTATTGCTCCTGGGGTGAACTTACCAAAATATATCACAAAATATAATGTAATATAATGTTTCATTGTTTAGTGCTTTTCTGCATAATGTCTGGAGGTGCCGACATGCAAAGAGGAGACGAAGTTAGTTATTCATAAAAGATACAGAACATGGCCCCACGACTCGGTGTGGCATGTTTGGTGCTTTGACCCTCTCTTCTAAGGAAGTTGTATGTAAAACAAAGAACTCTGTGGCTATATTATGAAATTTGGAAGAGGGAGATGCTGCTGGGAGTTTAAAGCAGTGCTGGTGTCAATTTGTGGTTCCATGAGATAGAACGGGAAAGGATATAGAGCCAGTAGCAAGAAAATAACAAGTGTCCTTACATTAACCTTACCCTTTTCTGCTTTTAGAAGGATGATTCTATACCATCAAGCCGTAGGGAGTGGGGTGAAGCTTCAGGACCGTATAGATGCATCAGTGAGTACCTGAGGTCTACACAGCACAGAGAGGTGAGTTTATGGAGTGGATTAGGAGGACCCAGCCTTTCACCTGAAAGCAACCTTAAGGATTCCATGAAAGAAAACTTCCTTTCTCTTCTCCTGAGTTTGAGGAATCTTTAATTCAGAGATATTTGCTGACGTTCTGACATCCAGACAAATTTGATCAGTAATTCTAAGTCCAAAGTCATGCAGAATAGATTATTTTCTTGAGAGGACAGTATCAGTTAGTTCCTAATATGGTGATTCTAATTTTTTATCAGATAAATGTTTGAGCAAATAAAAGCCCTTCACCCGATCTCCCTAGCCCTCCAGAACAATAGCAAATGATGCATATACAATATAAGGCTGAGGTAATTTCTATGGGGTCACATTCTTTAAAGCATTAGGTCACTTTCTTTGGTACGTGGGCGGGGGTAGAATTCAGAGGAGGGGAGTGGATTTTGTGTAGTCTAAAGGTGGGAGGGTGGGAAGATGAATACCATAACCTGAAGTATTCTGGGGAAGCCCAGAGACACTTAGTGGAGAGTTTTCTTGCATTATCTTTCTAAGTATCCATCCCCATTTCTTTGTAAAGAAAAAAATTTAGTAGGATCTAAATGACTCACAAATATACCTCTTGATTTTGTTGTTGGATCTCTTTGGAACGTGGAGCAATAGGCCACTGGACTCAGGGGAGTATGAGAAAGAGTAAGGAAGTCAAAAATGACTTGGAGTAGACGTGCCTTCTCTGACCATTCCGTTTTAGCTGGATGTCAGCCTGTGTCTAGCCCCATGGACATTGACTTGTGTATATTATCTCATTGAATCCTTTGAAAGGTTCAGCCAGGCAGGGCCTGGTATGTTTTCTGTTGAATATGTGTCTGTGGCCTCCTACTTCGGATAAAAGAGGCCGTGTGCTTCTTTTAGATTAGGATGGTGCTCTGTTTTAGCACTTTACTCTATATTTTCTTTACATTTGAAAAATCACTTCTTGACAACTTCATATATGTATAAGATGGGTTTTGTTTATTTTTACCCCCCATAACTCCTCCTTCTGTTGAACCTCTTCTAACCAGCAACTCCCTCCTTACTTTAATATCGTCTTTCTTTGTGTGCAATCCACTGAATTTAACTAGGGATGCACACACATGGCTAATTACTAGAGCATGGGCAACTTAACAATGGTTGCAACACTGAAGAAAGTAACTTACCCTCCCAGAAGTTATTAATTGCCTTTGATTCCTCAGGGAGGGGTGGGGCTTCGTAAACCCCTCCTAATCCATGGTGGTATGGTGAAGTATCCTGTCTTAAGCAGATCTTCTGTAAGTAGCCACCGCTGCTGTACAACATTTGTGTCATATCCAGAGGACAGCTTTCTTTTACTGTTCCACAACAAATGTGTCCTACAGATAGCACTTGTGGATATTTGTTTATAATTGGACCAAACTGATGAGGAAATATGATTGAAGATAAAGATCCAAGATAGATTAAAGAGTATTGACTGAAAAATCAAGTTTCGAGTTCATCTTTAAACATCGAGGTGGCTGGAGAGAGGATAAAGCAGGTTAAGGAAGCCGAAGACTTTGGGTCAAAGAAACACATTCTGTTGAGGTAACTGGTAAGCCACCAGCAACTAAGAACTTCTCGTATGGTGTCTTGTGTGAATATGTGCATCATACATTATTTTGATGGGCTGGTTATGATCCCAGGTGTCAGGATAGCAGGAGGATCTAAAAGCTGATGTTTCTCTTGGAACTATCCTTCATTGAAGAAGACAGATACAGTAAGGCTTATGAAACTCTGAGGCAAATCTCTGTTTTTTTTAACACTTAAACAAACACAATTTGCTATGATTTGCTAACTATGATTTTGTATATCTGAGGCAGGCCTTGCACAGTTCTCTTAACTCTTTCTCTACTATAATACTCCATTCTAGTCTCTGTTTATTTATTTTATTCTTGTTGACAGGGCTAGAATTGTAGCTCCTTAGAAATCATCAACAAAGGAGAGATGTGGTAACCAACTCTCCCAAATCCTTTCCTCACTTTCATAGAGTAACAAGAATTCAAAACTAATTTCAGTTTCTCTGAGAACAGAAGCCATACATTTTCCTGTGAGAAGACCATCAGAGCAAACCAAAGGAGCGTATTTATTTGCCTTTGGCAAGTAGCTTATTGGCTCACTGTGCTGATTCTGTTCATCTCTTATTGATTAACATCTCAGATGAGCATTTCTACGTGTCTCAGAATAAGGAAATAAAATGACTGGGATTGTTACTTTGTTGGCAGTTCTTTGAGTGGTAAATATGTTTTCAAGAAAATGCTCTTTGAGAAAGGCTTGTAATAAGATGAGACTGAAGGCAGAACAGTTGAGAAGTTGCAGGCATTCCCCTAACTTTTATTGAAGGGACCATTTGAGGATGAAAGTTAAGATGATCTCAAGATGGTCTCTCTCATCCCTACACTTGTCTACCCCTCTCCTGACGCAGGTAGTTTGTTAAGGTGACAGAAAACCCATCTTCCCCAAAACTTCTGTTTAACACAGGGAATGCTTGCCAGTGAATTAAAGCATAGGGAAGCAAGCCCCTTTGGTTTTGGTACATCAGGGTAGGTGATCAAAGGATGCTTGATTGCAAAGAACTCTGATGAGGTAGTTAACAGCTACAACAAACAGAAGCCCACAGTATTTGCTGGGTGCCTGCCAGCACGTCCTTTCAGGACTCTGCATCAGGGTTTTAGCAGAACACGTTTATCTGCATTTCCTGCCTCTACTCTAGTTTCTGAAGAGCAGTCACCATGGTTTTTCACAGCAGGGTTGCATCTGAGACCCACGGTTCCTCCTGAGAATTTAGGACCTTCAAACATGGAGGAGACTTCAGCCAAGAAAGCACAGCCGGTTTGCCTGGGCAGAGTCACCACAGCTCACTTTTTTAAATGGATTTTTCTCCAGTCTTTTCTCCACTGTAGTAAAAGAAAACATTGAAAACGAAAAACAATATCCCCAGGAAGTGAAGGAAATCGCTGTTGTTGGAATCAGAGCAAGGAACACAGACAGGTTGCCCTTCAGCAAGGGCCGTCTCGTGTCAATCGCAGCTCATTTTTGAAAACGGGACTGTGGAGGACATCTGTCTTGTGTCTAGAGAGAGAGAACAGTATGTAGAGAACAAGGACCCTCTGCACGATGAAATGGAAGAGGTAAAAACTATTGACAGTATGCTTTCCTAATCTCTTGCTTCTATTTTTGCTGAAACAAGCTCAAAGTCTGTAGCATGAAATGAGAATTTGGAGAAAGCTGAAGGAAATATTGAAAACACACAACAGAACAAATGTCCTATATCAAAGGATAGGATGTATGTGGCACTGTTAACTCTTTTTGGACCATGTCTGGTCAGTCTCTCTTTGACCTTACCGATGTGTAAGGAAATACTCCTCTCTTAAATGGTCCATAACACGGCCCCATACAGCCCTGGGTGGTTACACTCTAGTCACGTCTTATGTGGCCTGTGGGAGATGTGACCTGGATGGAGCTTCATGCTTTCTGTTTTCTGCTTGGCTTGTTGTTGTTCACATGCAAAAAGAAATGGCCATTATATACAATTTAAGAAAGCTGGGTTCAGCCAGTCCTAACTGCTTATGGTCTGCTTCCCAGTCTGCCAAAGTGTGAACAAGCTGTAGCACAACTCCTTCTCCATGGACTGAGCTGACCCTTCTCCGTGCTTCCCCGCATTGACAGACTGTACCCTGTCCAACCATCGGTGGAAGCAAACGTCCCTTAAGTGATTCTGTTGTCATCAGTATTACTAGCTAATGAATGAAAGGATGAAATAATAAACACAAAGTTCAAGTTCACTGTGAATGGAACAAAAAATAGGCTGTCTTGTAAAATGACATAAAATATAGAATGAAAGCATACCTCCGTTGGGCAGTGGTGGCACACACCTTTAATCCCAGCACTTGGGAGGCAAAGGCAGGCAGATTTCTGAATTTGAGGTCAGTCTGCTCTACAGAATGAGTTCCAGGATAGCCAGGGCTACACAGAGAAACCCT
>JADRCC010162926.1:0-15912 GCA_019843855.1 Hylomyscus alleni
TTCTCTTCAGTGGGGCTCTTAGAGGTGAGCCATATGTATATTCTCTTTAGTGGGGCTCTTAGAGGTGAGCTATATGTATAGTCTCTTCAGTGGGGCTCTTAGGGGCTCTTAAAGGAAAGCATGGTGGCGCACACCTTTAATCCCTACTTGGGAGGCAGAGGCAGGTGGATTTCTGAGTTCGAGGCCAGCCTGGTCTACAGAGTGAGTTCCAGGACAACCAGGGCTACACAGAGAAACCCTGTCTCGAAAAACCAAAAAAAAAAAAACCCCAAAAGCAAAACCAAAACCAAAACAAAAGGAAAGCATTTAATTGGGGCTTGCTCACTGTTGAAAGGCTTAGTCCATGATCACGGCAGGAAGTGCAGTGGCACGCAGGTAAGTATGGTGCAGGAGAAGGAGCCTATTGGTCTACATCTGATGGCAGACAGCAGGAAGAGAGAGTTGTACTAATGCAATACAAATTTTCTGGGGTTTTGCTGGGCTCCCTTTTACTCCTTAATATCTATTGGAGGTTTCTGCCCCATTTTTGTTCATATAGTTCCCAAGTAATTGACACCGAAACAGTTTAAGATTTATTTACAGGCTGTAATCCTAGACTAGGCAGAGTCTGAACTCTTCTACTCTATATCCACATGACAGTCCCCAGTTCACATGTTACCCAACTTGCTCTGTACCATGTGTGTCCTCAGGACCAGCTTCTCTTGGCCACATGCTCATCATCTATCTGGCTCCTGGAGACTTTTCATCGTTTTCTTTTTCCTCTTGGTCTCTCCTGAAATCTTCCTTGATTATAAGTCTTGCCTTCTCTCTGCCCAGTCATAAACCCAGCCATTGATCAATTAGGGATTATTGGGGAACATTCTTTGCGATCAGGTTGTAGTCTAGACCAGGGCATAGAACTCAGGTTCTGAATTCACAGATCACAAGACTAAACCCAACACACACTGGGTCTAGCTTAATCACCTAAGACCTCAAAGCCTGACCTCAGTGACACTTCCTCTAGCAAGGCTACACCTACTCTAACAATGCCACACCTCCTAATCATGCCACTCCCTGTGGGCCTATTGACATCATTTTCATTCAGATTGTCATAGATGGGTTTGTGAAAGACTTAAGGTTTCTCAAGCATACATAGAGTTCGTAAAAAAAAAAATCTTTTTAATAATAAAATTAACTCTTGCAATTGACTATACAGAGCTAGTATGGGCTTACAGCATAAATTTTTAGTGTTTCTCTAGTTTTTCCATTTGAGGATCTTATTTGCCACTTGGTAATCATCCGTAACTGGTTAGAAACTCCAACTGCAACAATACATAGATTTTATATGAATAGAGTGTGTGTTTTTGGTAAGCTTTCAGTAGTAAAAATATGTTTAAAGTTCTGTTTATGGGACATGTGCTTCAGAAAGGCTCCCTACTCAACAATGCCTTCCTCAGGGCATCCAGAGGCCGTGAAATTAAGTTATCAGGATCCTGGATTCAGGTTTCTGAGTACAGGAGGCTCTCTTGATAACTGAGCAAATGGAGATGTGGTCATATTATAGTGGAAAACACATTTGAAGTAGTCAGTCAGTGACACAGATTGGGAGGAAGCTAAAGCTACAGGTCCTCATGGATTACGGGAGTAATACACCCTGGATCAGCTGGAGAGGGTTGACTCCTGAAAAAGCAACAGATACTGACAGTAAATGCTGTTTTCTTTTCGGGCTGTGAAATTGATCTTGACCGTCCCTATCTGCCCCTCAGGTTACAGTGCTGATAGGCTCTTGCTATTCTTCCAGATTAGAAAACACATACACAAACGTTTGCCATTACCCTTTTCCCTCTGCTTCTGACATTTGGCTTTTAGAATGTGGATTTATAAATGATGAAATTTTTGTGGAGTTGGTAAATGCTCTTGGTCAATATAATGATGACGACGACGACGATGATGGAGATGATCCTGATGAAAGAGAAGAAAAACAGAAAGATCTAGAGGACAGTCGAGATGGTATGTTTAATACTAGTTTTTTGTTTGAGCCTTATATAATTCTTTTCTTTCCTTTTTCTTTTTTTTTAAAGTATCAGGCTGGTAAGCTGCCTCGGTGGGTAAAGATGCTTACCACGAAGCTTGAGGAATCACGTTTGATCCCTGTAACCTACTCTGTAGAAGAAAAGAATTGACTCTCCTTAGTTGCCCCTGATCTTCATACCAATACACTGTGGCATACATACAACCATATAATTAATACATGTAAATAATGTAAAAACCACCCATGTAAGGGTAGAATGTAACTACCCCCTTTTTGCTAAGTGTATGATCAAATATATTTTCTGTAGCATTTCATTCTCCTAGAGCTTCTTGGTTTCCTTTGCCTAGCAAAAGGACATAATCCTTTCTTGGACTTTGCTGATCAGTTATCATAATTATCTTTATAATAATATAATATATATCATGTATAAGTTGTATACTATCTTTATATATACCAGCTTATCCTTCCACAGCTTTACAATGTATGTGTTATTATTAGCTCCATTATATATTGGAAATGGGTTTAGAGAGGATGAAGGCTAAGAAACTTACTTAAGATAGTGATATTGGGAAAAAGTAGAATCCGAGCCCCAAGTTGATGACCTAGGTCTGACTTGAGAGCTGTGCTATTGCCTCTACACTTGTGAAGTGTTACTAGAAAACTAGAAAACAGTTCACCCCAAAGTACAGCCATAATGCTGTCTTCTACTTAGCAAGCTTACTATTAAGACAGCATAGCAGACGTTAGGGGGAAAATTGCATCAAAAGACATGTATTCTTTATAACAGAAACACACCTTAGGAGTCAGTAAGTGCTAAGTTCTTCCATGCGATGGACAGATCTGAAAGTGGATTAATGGTCAGCTCTGACACAAAGCTATTAGTTTCAAATAGTCAAAATTTGGGGGATCTGTCTTCCTGTACTCTTAATTTCTCAAACTTGAATTTTGTATTTGCCTTTCTAGTATTTGACAGGCTTTTCCATTAGAAGTAAGTGATAAAGGGATTGGTGACACCTGTAATCTCAGTGCTTGAAAGTGAAGTTAGGAGAGTCAGAAGTTCAAGGTCGTCCTTAGCTACATAATGAGTTGTATGCCATCTTGGACTAAACTAGGTAAACCTTATACAAAACAAAACAAAAACCGCAAGCCAGTGTTAGTCATCCTGGTCATACTAGCACTTGGGAGTCAGAGGCCATAGAATAGAAAAGCTGGTTAGCAAGATGGATTAGTGGGTAAGAGTGCTTGCTGAACAAGTCTTGGTGACCTGATTTCGATTTCTTAATTCCACCGAGGAAGGAGAGCACTGACTCACAAAAGTTCTTCCCTGACCCTCACATATGTCTTCACTCTTTGCACATGAGCACACATACATGCACACACAAAAAAATAATAATCATCAGAGGCTGGAAGTCAACCTGATCTACTCAGTTGCAGGCCAACTAAGGCTACACAGTAAGAGACCTAGTCTCAAAGAGTACTTCCTCCCCAACAACCCCCCAGAAGTGAACCAAAGTTGACAAGGTCTTAGAAAATCAGCTTTGTTGTGATACAGTGATAGAGAGAAAATGAAATTGAAACTTGTTTCTTCCATCTCCTCCCTTATCACAATTCACTGTTTAGATAAAGAAACTTGCCCACCTCGGAAATTTCCTGCTGATAAAATATTTGAAGCCATTTCCTCAATGTTTCCAGATAAGGGCACAGCAGAAGAACTGAAAGAAAAGTAAGGTTTTTTCTTTTTAATTTGGGTCAGTGGTGCATGTTATCATGTTGGTTTATTATTTCAAGCATTCTCTATCTTTTCACACTCACTTGTACTGTGTACTAGAAAATTTTTAGTTCATATTGAGTACATATATAGAATTCATGCACGTTGTTTGCCTATGTACAGTCTATACTAGTATATTGTAGGAGACCTTTTCTGGATGCTGGTAGAAATCTTTATAGTTCATCCAAACTAACGTTAATAGCTTCTTCTGCAGTGTGCCGCAGTTGTGTTAGCGGGCTTGATTCTTATTTCCCACGCATAATGCATGATTGATTCTTAGTGTCAGCAGAGATTACTGTAGGTTGGATATTTTTCGTTGAGTTTTAGCTAAGATAAACTTTAAAAAAATCAAACCCATGGAAACCTTTTAGAAACTTACTTTCAAAAAAGTGATTTTTCTTTCTGTTTTACTTACATTGTTTGTTTGTTTGTGTGATGTCAGATACAAAGAACTCACAGAGCAGCAGCTCCCAGGTGCTCTGCCTCCTGAATGTACCCCAAACATCGATGGACCAAATGCCAAGTCTGTTCAGAGGGAACAAAGCTTACATTCATTTCATACGCTCTTCTGTCGCCGATGTTTTAAGTATGACTGCTTCCTACATCGTAAGTGCAATTATTGTACGTTTTCATTTTCTATCTTTGTTGTTGAAATCTGTAGTAAAGTAGGTTACTGTCAGTTATCACAACCAAAATGTACCGGCCAATCTTATAGTGAAAGGTTAGGAACTATGTTATATCCCTGTTCTGCGACTTTTACATTCTTTGAGGATTCCTCTGACATCTTTTTGAACACATTTCATTCCGTTCACTGCTCCCCATGAATGTGAAGTAATGGTCAGTGACTCTTCACGAGGCTATTTTATAGTGAAGTTATTATAATGAAGGAGCTCAGAACAATATTACTGATATTTATGAACAAATTTTGTTAAGTTAGTGAATTGGTGAAAAGTCATTGATGCAAACAGTTTCTTGCCTAGTGTTAAAATAATTTTGTTTCTTTTTGATCCTCCGAGTAATTGTTTCATAAGTACTTCACATTTCAAAACAAGCAAAACATAAAATATTATTAATGTCAGTATGAAAATTAGTTTTTTTTCTTTGGCATTTCTGGGAAATGAGGTTTCTTAGTAAAATTTCCAGGTAACTGTATTTTGTGTTTTTTGAAATAGTGTCTCATACTCAGTATGTAGCTGTTGATTTTCATGATCCTTTCGATTCTCCTGCCTCAACCTCCTGAGCGCTAGAATTATAAGAGCATACCACCATATCCCACTAAAATGGGAATTCTCTCCAGGCTAGTGTGTGGGTTTGTTTGTTTTCTGTAATATTAGAGATTGAACCCAGGGCCTTGCTCCTGCTGGGCAAACACTAGACTGTAGCCACAGCCCCATCCCTGCACACTCTCTAATACACACCCCACTTACTCACAGTAAGCCACATCCTCATTCCTAAAGTTTGCAGAGAATAAAAAGTATCAATTATTCTCACCCCCAGCCCCCAGGGTTTCTTTGTATAACCCTGGCTCTCCTGGAACAAGCTCTGTAGACCAACTGGCCTCCAACTCAAAAGAAATCCTCCTGCCTCTGCCTCTGTATCCAGAGTGTTGGAATTAAATACATGTGCCACAAATACCCAGCAGCATGTGATATAGATTTCCCATTTAGGCCTAAACATTCTTCAGTCTCCTATTTTCTGCACATTGACCAGTTGTGTGTCTTTATATTAGTCACCGTGAACTGCAAATAGAAGCTTCTCTTGTACTGATTAAGAAATGCATTAACTTGTGGGTGTAATGGCTTGTGGTGTTATTTAATGGTGATTTAATACTATCTCCAGTTAGCAGAATAATAGTATTAGAATCTCTCCTTCCCTAGGGTCCATGCCTTGTCTAGCCACAGATTCTTGGCCCAACAGTGATGCCAGATTCAAGTCTCATCTTGTAGAGTGGGACTTAAATCCAATCAGAGAGTGGCTGCCGTCTCTGACGATGCTCATGATGCTACTGCGCAGTGCAGGTCTTAACAGCGTGCACTCACAGCTAGGAAGGCTGGGCGCAGTGCAGGTCTTAACAGCGTGCACTCACAGCTCGGAAGGCTGTGCTGACTTTTCTCCCTCATTCGTGTGCATAGCACCTTCCACACTAGGAACACTAGCTGGTAGGATGAAGTATCCAGTTCACTCCAGCCTGATACCTTCATGTTCTATGACTCAAGTATGTGATTTCTTTAGCAATAGGGTCTTATCAATAGTATTGGCAATAGCCTATAATATTTGGGGCCCTATGAGACCTCAGTGGTCAACAACTCCAAAAGAGGTAACCTATTCCTAGCACATGGCTTTTGATTTGTTAGCCTGTGGGTTTTCTAGAGGCATTGTTGCCACATTAAAGAGTAATTCTATATTAACTCTGTGTGAGGTTTTTTGGGGGGTGGGATGGGGCCTTTTATGGTAACAGGTAGGTTTCCATTAGACTTTTGAAAGGTTCTATTTGTTGTTCATACTTCTCTGCTTTATTTGTTGAGACAAGATCTTACAGTGAACGGAGAGCTCAGCTTTTTGTATTGGTCGATAGGGCAGTGAGCCTTGGGAACCTCCCTATCTCTGCTTCCCGAATGCTGGCTTTTAGAAGGTGTGAGAATCAGAGGTCAGGTTCTCCTGCCTATGTGAGCACTTTCCCTACTGAAGTAATTCCCCAGCCCTGAAATGAGTTCTCTTGAAGTGAATTGTTTAAAGTTTGTTCAATAAAAGATCCCTAAGCATAATTAAATTTTTTAAAAAGAAATTAAATTTATCACTTTCCCCACCTTTAAGACTATAAAGCTTCCCCTGCCACACACACTTTTTAAGCTTTTGTTTGTTTGTTTGTTTAGTTTGGAGGTTGTAGGATATGCTTGCTGTGGTGCTCTTGTGGAGGTCAGGACACGTTTCCAAATTCTGGGTATTGAACTCAAGTTGACAACTTGATGGCAAGTGCCATCCTGGTACCCTGGTACTCCCATCTCACCTGTTTCTCTTTTAAAAAGCACATATACTTGTGTACCTTCCTGTTTAGAACTTACTCTGGTGTGAATATGGATCTAACTTTTTTCTTCATTCACAAAGTTATCTAAATGTTTTAGTATCATTTGTGGAGAAGTTCAAATCATTCCCTACTTTGAGATATAGTACTTCTTTCATTGCTTATTATCAATGTGTATTTATTTATTCACTGAGCCAGAGCCCCAGCTCCTGGGTCTGTTTCTTAGTTTTAGGTATCTTTTTTCTGTCCATGAGCCTTTATTCATGACATTGGTTGAATGATTGACTTTGTATGTGGGCATACATGTTGGCACATGTGTGCCATGGTGTGAATATAGAAGTCAACTTGTTGGAGTTGGAGCTCTCCTCCCACCATGTAGATTTTAGGTCATCAGACTTGATGATAAGTGCCCTTACCTGATGAGTCATCTTGCTGGCCCCTTTAAGAGTATTTTAAGAATAACTTTCTTTGACAAATTCATAATATACCAGAATATGTGGTGTTACTATCTATATATAATCTTATCATTATTTCTGCAGAGGCAAGATGGTTGCCAGCCTAGGCTTACATAGCAAAACTTTGAATGTATGCAAAAACTGCTGGATATGGTGGCTCACACATTTAATCCCAGCATTTGGGAGGCAGAGGCAGGCGCATCTCTGTGAGTTGAAAGCCAGCTGTTATATAGAGTGAGTTTCAGGACAGTCAGGCTACACAGAATTCCTGTCTCAACAAACGAACAAACAAAACAACAACAAAACCCTAAACCAAAACAACAAAAAAACCCAACCGTTGTTAAAAAAAGGTGTGATTGTTAAAATGGTGTGTTCGTGAGGGGACAGCTTGGGATTTTAGCTCAATGCTTGAGCCTTTGCTGAGCTAGGCCCAGGATTGGATTTCTAGTACTTGAAGGAAGAAGATAGAGATTGGAGCCTTTATAAAAAAGGCCTTTCTAAAACCACTAAAACCCTACATAGTTCTGTGAACATCACTTATTTTTAGCCAAATTAAGGTCATTTTCCTATTGTATAATTTTGAGTAACTAGTTTTAAGCATTGGCCTTTTCCATTGTGTGAGAAAACAACTGGTTAACACACCCTAGAATTGTGTTCCAGATATTGGAGCTTCTTTTTTCTATAGATTTTACAAATAGAACCATTTTCTAGTTAATGCTTAATAAATTGATCCTTCATCTAGAAATCAAGTAATTATTTCAGAGCTGGGTGTGGTGATACACATCTATAATTGTAGTTCTCAGGGGGCAAAGCTAGAGGATTGCTGAGTTCAAAGCCAGCCTAGGAAAGATACCACCCTCCTATCTCACCCCTCCCACCAAAGTTTGTTTTTTTTTTTTTTTAAAAAAAAAAAAAAAAGCTCCTGATACAGAGAAATTGTAGATGCCAGAATATTTTTGTAAAATTATGAAGTCTGGTTTTTTTGCAATATTTTTTACTTGTTGGAGACACTAAAGACTCAAGTCAATGTTTATAGTCATACTTTATGCCCATCGATCATACTTGCAAAGGGAAAAAGAATTACGAATCATTCCAGAGTTTACCATGTTTTCACCTTTGTTGGAGGTTGGAGGAAGTGTGGAGGATACCCTGGGATAGATGGAGGATGTAGTTTACCAAGTAAACTACCTATGTGGAAGATACTGGATTTTCCAATTGATCTAGGGAAATGAAAAAGTTAACCTTGTGTAGCCATATTCAGATACTTTGTGCTTATTTTACAGCTTTCCATGCAACACCCAACACATATAAGAGGAAGAACACAGAAACAGCTTTGGACAACAAGCCTTGTGGACCACAGTGTTATCAGCACCTGGTGAGACTCAGTGCTTTGTTACTCCAGAGGGCTCTGAAGAACTTTGGTGGAGGTGGTAAAGCCAGCACTAACGCTGTCTGGACCCATACTTACATTGGCCATATGACAGGCAGTGTTCTTACCCTCCTTTCTTTCATAGCTGTGTCCTGCACAGTAGTCTATTAATCTTGTATATTACTCTCTGTTTATCTGTGTTATTTCTTCAGCAACATTTCATGGTTCTTAGGATCAAAGACTCTCCACAAAGTTTATGAGGTACACATAGCCCACTTATACACCAGAAACTCAGTAATCTTGTGCAGATGTTCCTAAGTCTTTCTCATGGACTTACCCCTTCTGTGAATGTTTTAGGCCACTTATAATTTAAGCTGTACCATAGATCCCAAACAGGTTCTCATTTTTTAAGTGATGGAGATTAGGAGTAAGGGATTAGGAAATATAAGGCAGGAAAGTTGTTTTTACGGGTACTATCTTATTTTTTACCATTTCCCCTCTTTGAACCAAGCCACTCCTACCTAGGAACTAAGTGGGTATAAATTGCCTGTTGGATTTTGGACAGAAGATTCAATGAATGGCACCTACAGAAGGTATCCTATTTTTAAGCAATTTGGTTTTTGTAGAGTGAAGTATAAAACTGTTGGCTCCTTTCAAACTTTGCTCTTCTATTTCCACTAAAAAAAAATAAAAATAAAGGAATTCCTGAGCACTGTTTTATATTCTTTATAAGGCAGAACTTTATTGGCTCATCTAAAATGTTTCTGTGGTCTCTTACAAACCATACTTTAACCATTGTTTTATACTTTCTGAGATTGGATTGTGGTACTTCAGAATGCAAAATGTAACCCTAATCTTGTATCTAAAAGTTCTTTCATATCTTCCTGTGGCTTTGCATCCTTCACAGGAAAAAATAATTGGATGTTTTAATAGTAAGACCAGAACTGACTAAGTCATGCATGTATATGTTTTGTGTTCTTGTATTCTTTAAATAGTGCCTTTAAAGAGGTATGTATTATTTTAAGCCTTGAATTAGGAAGTCTGATTTAACACACTTCAGTATGTCTTTTGATATTCTCTTTTAAATGTATGTATATGTAGAGAAAAATACTTTTATTTTTTAAAATATATTTTCATTTACTATGTTTTAATTTAATTTTACAAATCCACCATATAGAACTGTCTTGCCTGATTTTACATCATTGGAACAAAATATTGAATCTATTTTTCTATTTCTGAAATCTTGAAACTATCAAAAGCAGATGAAAAATAGTTGAGTGTGTTGATACCCAGTGACTGTGATAACGGACACTGTAGAGTCTCGATCAACTTGTGTTATACAATATCGTCTTACTCTGTTCCACCAAAATATTTAGAACTTTACCCTGACGCCTCCCTTTTTCATTTTACAGGAGGGAGCTAAGGAGTTTGCTGCTGCCCTCACTGCTGAGCGGATAAAGACCCCACCCAAACGCCCAGGCGGCCGCCGAAGAGGCAGACTTCCGAATAACAGTAGCAGACCCAGCACCCCCACCATCAGTGTGCTGGAGTCAAAGGACACAGACAGTGACAGAGAAGCAGGGACTGAGACTGGGGGAGAGAACAACGATAAAGAAGAAGAAGAGAAAAAGGATGAGACTTCCAGCTCCTCTGGTAAGACATATCTGACAGCTGGGTGTCACTAGGTTACTGTTGCTTTGTAAGTTTAACTTTCTGAGAGTTAAGGTTACCTAGTGCACATGTAGGTACAGAAAGCTGGGGTTTCAGGCAGGTGTGAACTACCAGATACGGGTGCTGGGAACCGAGCTCAGGTCCTCTGCATGAACAGTGTGCTCCGAGGTTCTCTCCAGGACCCCTAACCCCTCCCCTTTTGTAGCTAAGATTGGAGAGTTCTCTCAGTAAGGCATAGCTGAGCTGTTCGCGCTGTCTCCCAAGTGCACCTCCTGTCCTTCTTGTCTGTCTGGGTTGCTGGAAGGTCTGATCCAATTGTTCTTGCTGTTTGTACCATTTTCCCCTATTCCATCTTTCTTTGATGGAGCATGATGGAACTGAGAAAGTTCTCTCTTCATCTTAAAGACCAATGAGTAGTTGCAGTTAGAAAGGAAACAAGTACTACTGCTGAGTTTATATTTTATTGGTTGAATTTTAGTTCTTTCAACTCTAAACAATACCATAAACGATAATAGACTATGTGTGTATTTGATAAGTCTGTGTTAAAAGCAGCAGAACTTCTGGTTCTTTGGCAAGTGTCATAGGATCTTTGTGATGTTGTTTCTAACCTTACCAATCTAAAATATAGTTAAGTGCCTTCTGCTTTTCCTTAGCACACCTTGAATTTTACTTGTTCATATTGTTCAGTCATCTTTGTGTATGTGTCAGTATATATACATATGCCATGGTGCACATGTGAATGTCAGACAATTAACATCCTGGGTATGGGTCCTTCCTGTCCATCTTGTTTGAGACAAGACCTTTTGGTTGTTTTTCCATTGTCTATACTAGACTAGTCACCTGTGAGCTTCTGGAGTCTCCTGTCTCTGTCTCTCGTTTCCTTGTGGGAGCACTGGGGTACATGCTTGTACTGTTTGATCTCTGTGTGGTTGAGAAGACCTGCATTCTGGCTCTCACGCTTGCAAGATGAGAGCTTTGACCCACTGAACAGTCTCCCCAGTCCCTCGGTCGTTTCTTGACTGGTGTTAACATTTGGTTTTCTAGAAGCAAATTCTCGGTGTCAAACACCAATAAAGATGAAGCCAAATATTGAACCTCCTGAGAATGTGGAGTGGAGTGGTGCTGAAGCCTCCATGTTTAGAGTCCTCATTGGTACTTACTACGATAACTTTTGTGCCATTGCTAGGCTAATTGGGACCAAAACATGTAGACAGGTAAGCATATGTGTTCAGAAATTTAAACACAGGAATAACATGTGCTCATGTTGTCCAGACATAGAAAGTCTTGATTTCATTCTGTTCATCTTCTGAAAAGAATTAATTTCCCTCCCTCTCTTAAAAAATTAAATCAGTATTATTCTTTAAGCTGTGTTTCAGAAATTCTCTAGTTTAGAATTCAGTTTGGATGTGATACATGTAAATAGAATTGAACTTTGACCAGATTTTAAATCTAGCTACATTCCCAATGTGATGGAACAATAGTTATTTCTACTGTGTATCTTACCCCTGCTCCATACACTGCAGTGTCATGGGAGAGACAAAAACATTTATTTCTCTAGTATGCAAAAGCATGGAATAGTTCCATTAAGCCACAGTGTTGATATTCCTCTGCCTTCCATGTAGGTGTATGAGTTTAGAGTCAGAGAGTCCAGTGTCATAGCACCTGTTCCCGCTGAGGATGTAGACACTCCTCCGAGAAAGAAGAAAAGGAAACATCGGTAAGTCTGCTGGGAACCTTAGAGAAGCAGGGAGGCAGGACCTGCAGGCTGCGCTTCCCAAGAACACCCGTCGGTCTTCACTGAATAGTGATGTAAAGGTTCTCGCCAGCTGTCCGAGGCACACAGAGATCCCACCTCTCCTATGGTTGTGTTAGGTTTTATATATAGCCACCTCAGTATAGTTCGCATAGCAAGTCAAAATTTTGTTTTACCACATTAGATTTTGGTTGAGAAAAGTTTGCAATAAATTTTTGCAATAAAGCTACATAGTTTTTTAGCCATTTGGTGTGGAATGATCTAAGATGTGTTTCTGCTGTGCTCCCTGGGCCAGTGTTTACAAGTGTCTTTGAGTGTAGGAGCCTGGATTTTCTAAATGTGTGCCATTACATTCTGATATTTAAAGTGAGCCCCTCCAAGTGTGGACATGACCCCTGACAAAGGCTTATCGTGAATAACTGTACAGAATACTTTCCTAAGTGTAGAGCCATGGAAACCATGATTGGACTCTCTTGCCTCAACCCACTGCTTTTTAAAGTGAGAAGTGTAGTTGAGTGGGTAAGGATGCAGTTAGATTATGCTCCAAGAATTTTGTATAGGTTCATTGAATGTGCTCAAGTACTTTTTAAATAGTGGAAAACTTAGGCTTTACTAGATGCTTCTGAGTTTTTGGTTGAACAGTTTCTTACCATGCAGTTCAACTCTGTAGTTAGTGATACTGAAAATTATAGAAAGTATTGGTATCCATATAATTTAGACAGGACTAAACTGGTAGGTGTGCACAAGGCCTTTTAGTCTTAACCAGGCGATGTGGACAAGAAGTTTGTCGCCAGGCATGCGTAGTGGCCTGAGTGAGCAGGCTCTCGAGCCGCTCTGCACTGACAAGCCAGGAGAGACTAGGGGTGTAAAACTAGTCTTGGGTTTTCAGCACTGCTACGTGAATTGCACAGGCAGGCTCATTTAGACAGGCCTCAGATTTGTAGCCAGTGGTTGTATCTCACCCAGAACCTTTTCTATCTTTTGCAGGTTGTGGGCTGCACACTGCAGAAAGATCCAACTGAAAAAGGGTCAGCACCCTCCATCTAACCTCGTTATCAGCCCCAGACGCCCTTGTCCTCATTTGTCTTAGAATAGAAACTGGATGGAGTTTTGGTTATTCTGATTTAATTGACTTTTACTTAGCAAATCAGTGTAAATGAAGTATGTGTGTTGATCTGCAGTTACTGCTGCTCAGAGTGAAGTGAACTGGATGGAGGGAGTCAGCGAGAAGCACTACTTTGGAAGTGGGGCTGAAATGTGGCACCAAGTGTTGAAGCAAGCGCTTGGGGGCGGGAGGTGATTTCTCTCCACAGGAGTGTTGTGTACTTCAGTAAAGGCAGCCAGTCAAGGATGTTCCAGACGTAGTGGGGAAGAATGTCTTGTTAATTGTGATGATCATTTCCCATCTCCCTGGATTCATTGGCTGCGTGCTGTTATCTTTACTCAGACGGCTCCTCTAACCATGTTTACAACTATCAACCCTGTGACCATCCACGGCAGCCTTGTGACAGTTCGTGCCCTTGTGTGATAGCACAAAATTTTTGTGAAAAGTTTTGTCAATGTAGTTCAGAGTGTAAGTATTTGTTGCTTTGGTGCAATTGCATGAGAACTGAATAGGCTTTTCGTCAGCAGCTGAAAATGGTGGTTTAAATGAAGACATAAGGATTGGGAGTGTTCTCTTACTGCTTGCTTTAGGAAAGCTGCTGATTCTACAAGTATTCATTGAGCCCTGTACTGTGCTAATGTCTAGTCAGCCTCTTGGGCAATGTGATTGTGTGTGCTCATGCACAAGTTAGGCAGAGTTGTAGTAATGGATTGGATTTTTCTGTCTTTATCTTTGGTCATGTGAATTACAGTAAAGAGGCATAGACTGGAAGGAGAATCTAGAAGTAGCTACCCGATCCTTTTGTAGATATCAGAAGTAGTGAGAGCTAAGCGGGTTTTTGTTTTCAGAATGAAGGGAAGTAGGTAAGGGCGAAGTAGGTTTTCACAGTCACTCAAAGCTGTACACAGAGTGTGGATACCAAAGAATGGATTAGAAATATGCTTTATTATAGTGGTTCTCAACCTTCCTAATGCTGCGACCCTTTAATACAGTTCATGTTGTGGTGACCCCATCTATAAAGTTTTTTTTGTTGCTATTTTATAATTTTGCTATGGTTATGAATCATAATGTATATGCGTTTTGGAGTGAAGTTTGCCAAAGGGGTCAAGACCCATGGGTTGAGAACAGCAGGTTTCCTCGAATGGTCTAGCGTCATGGATACCATTCATTCCAAGACCTCCCTTTACCTGTTTAATTAACTGTAGGACTTTAAATTCATATGCTATTTAACAAATATGAAATGGATAACAAAAACCAGCAGTGATCTTTCTCAGCCCTATCAGCTTCATGTGTGTGGTTCCCTATTTCCTTGTTAAAATGGAGTAGTAAGGGAAAGGTTGTAAGGGTTTAAGTGAGTGACTTGTGCTCAGCCACACATTGACTCCCTTCCTGGAAGGGATTGCGGATGGTGATGATTGTTGGATATGGTGGTGATGATGATAAAATTTATCCCTAAAGGTCAAAACCGGTTTCCTGGATGTCGGTGCAAAGCACAATGCAACACCAAACAGTGTCCATGCTACCTGGCTGTCCGAGAGTGTGACCCCGACCTCTGTCTCACGTGTGGAGCTGCTGACCATTGGGACAGTAAAAATGTGTCCTGTAAGAACTGTAGCATTCAGCGGGGCTCTAAGAAGGTAAATAACAGTTATATCTGGACACTTCGTTGTTGGTTTTGTGACAGTGTCTTGTGTTGAGTTCTGCTGTCCTCAAACTTACTATGTAGCTGAAAATGATCTTTAATTTCTGATCCTCCTGCCTCTACCTCCTGAGTGCTGGAGTACAGGTATATGCTACCATGCCTGATTTTATATGATGCTGTAGATTAAACCCAGGGCTTGGTGCCTGCGAGGTAAGCACTCTTCTAGCACCTAGACTTCATCCCCATCCTCCAGAAGATGGATGTTTACTGATAAGTGACCCTTAAAGGTGCATGATGAAAGCACAGTATCAGGTATTGTCTGGGTATTGCAGGAGTGTGTCTCAGATTTAAGGTCTGATCACTTACTATTCTTAAAAACTTATTTTTGGCTGGACTCCCGACTTAAAAGTAAAAGCTTCCAGTGAAGATAGTCTATCTCTTTTGGCATTCCGTTCCTGCCATTTTTCTTTGGCTTCCTTCATTCTCTTCTCCAAAAGTTCAGCATGTTCTGCATACTTCACTTTGTTTTTTTAGTGTACTATTTCGTCAGAGCTGTATATTGGTGTTGGTATTGCACAATACATGGAGTAACAATGTCCCCAGCACTGATTCAGACCATGCAGTCCTTGTGTTGTGCACTCAGAGCGTCAGCAGTGCTTCTGTGGGTATGGACTTCTCCTGGACTGTATCAAGTTTGCGTTCATCACGCCTTCAGTGACAGTGTTGGCTGCAGAGCAGATATGCAGCTTCATCGTGCCACACTGACCACCACCTAGGAGGTGCCACAAAAAGAGCTAATGCCATCTTAAATTTTCTATAAAATCAGAAGTGGATGGTTAGGTAAACCCAGGGTTCTGAGAAGTAGCCATTAATATTATCAGACTTGAAATAGGAATTATTTTCTATTATTTTAGTAGTTGACTCAATTTTTTGTTTTGTTCCACAAAGAAGTTATGTCTCCTCAATAGAAACAGATGCTGATTTGTATTAGATATTGTATTGATTCTGATACTCTGATACAAATGTACATTCCCATGGTGGTTTTGTTAAGGATACTTTCTGTGCACAGTAAAAGATGAAATTTCCTCCAGTAAAGTTAACAACCTTGAAAACAGG